>JBAMIG010000019.1:5863435-5880969 GCA_037177335.1 Kiunga ballochi
TGTGACTTCAAAGAATCTGGTTCCGATGTGCTTCTTCCCCTCATGGTCGCCTCTGAGACTGTGTGCTGAGGCTCACATGAGTGATATGACTTTTAAAGGCGCGTCATCATTTAGTTTTCAAATAACCACTATCAGAGCTTCACATATAAAGGAACTAGTTACTCTTTACAAATACATGCTGCAAGAAGACGTCTAATTAAATAAATATTCAAACAATTTATCAGAACCTCAGCATGGCCTCCTGCCAAGGTTGGGATCCACTCATTCTGGCAGCACTGTCAGTGCTAATTACAACCTATGTAATAAATTTGTTAGCTAATTCAGGCCTCCGTATTTATAACAGGATTGGCAGGAAAATGATGGCTAATTTTTTAATAGGCAAATTTAAAATAAACAATTTGCATCACGTCTGGATCTTCAGTCTTTCCCAAACCCTTCAGTGGATGACTAAATACGTATTGTTGACTGTGAAACTGTGATTCACTTGAAAATTCAATTTTACGTGAAGGCATATTGAGTCAGACTTGTCATTTCTGATACTATTAGAAATGTAATCAGAATCTGCTACATTTTCCAGTGCAGATTAAGGACAAACAATGGTATTGCCCTGTACCCTGCAATGTCGCCTGGATTACAAGTACACGACATGCAGAGGAACGTCAAAGTGCGAGGAAACAACTCATCAGTTTGTTTACATGGCTTTGCTCAAATATAATGCTCACATGGAAAAAATGTTCAATTGTAAAAAGGTGTCATTAAATCAGGTGCTGATGATGTTTGCACAAATCTAGTATTGTGTTTTTTCATGTTAAAGGATCTAGTTGATGTAGGACCCAATTGTTCTTCCTCTTTTCTGTGATCCAGTAAATATAAACATTTTAAACGTGCTGAGGGCCGGATCTACTGCAGGTGTGCGTGTACTAAAATGTGTGCAAACTCATTGCTCACGCTAAAAGAAAGTACAAATTGATCTACTAACAGTGAGCAAAACGGTTTGCGTCTTTCTAAGATGCAAAATTGTGCGTCCATTTCCAGTTGGCTTCTAGGTGAGGACATTTGGCATATCATTATAAAAACAATAATGTTATTGAACAGCTTTTATATTGATTCATGTGTTTTAAGGTGACAGTGCATACCCCCCACACCCCTTCCTCCTGACACCTGTTCTCAACCAGACCACTGCTGGAGAGACCAGGTACAACGATGCCCATATCCACACACGGAATATTGTGGACCGCATCTTCGCTTGCGGTTATGTGAAGTTGTCCTGATGCAAACCATGACACGCTAAATCCTCATTTAAATAGACGTGTCTCCCAAACTTTGCACCCGCTGTCACTTGCCTCAGCAATCTTAGTAGATCCCGTACTAACCACGATCCCACCCCACACGCTAAATTCTAGATCCCACATGCTAAATAATGACTATTTTTTGTCATTTTTTAAATAACATTTGGAAATACCTGCATAGAGATGAATATAGACTGTTTCTTGGGCAGGCATCAGAGAATTTTTAACTCTCAGCAAGAAGACAGCAGGTTTTCTTTTAAAAAGTTTCAGAGTGGTTTTCTAGTAGTAGTTTCAAATTATTTCTTTGAGATTACTTCCATCTATTCATTTTCTGCCGCTTATCCGAGGTCGGGTCACGGGGGCAGCCGCCTAAGGAGGGAAGCCCAAACATCCCTCTCCCCAGCCACATTCACCAGCTCATCTGGGGGGACCCCGAGGCGTTCCCAGGCCAGCCAGGAGATGTAATCAGTCCAGCTTGTCTTGGGACTCCTCCCACAGGGAGGCGTCCAGGTGAATCCTAACCAGATGCCCTAGCCACCTCATCTGGCTCCTCTTCATGTGGAGGAGCAGCGGCTCTATTCTGAGTCCCTCCCGGATGGCCGAGCTTCTCACCCTATCTCTAAGGGAGACGCCAGCCACCCTGCGGAGGAAGCTCATTTCAGCCTGTACCTCATTCTCATCTCATTCTTTCAGTCATGGTCCACAGCTCATGACCATAGGTGAGGATGTGGACATAGAGCAAGTAGTAAAGTGAGAGCTTTTGCTTCCAGCTCAGCTCCCTCTTCATCATGACAGACCGATGCAGCGTCCACATTACTGCAGACCTGTTGAGAACCATGGTCTCAGTTTTGGAGGTGGTGATTTTCATCCCAGCCGCTTCACACTCGGCTGCAAATCGCTCAAGTGAGAGCTGGAGATCAGGACCAGATGAAACCAAAAGAACCACATAATCTGCAAACAGCAGTGACCCGATTCTGAAGTCCCCAAACTGGATTCCCTCAACACCTCAGCTGCGACTAGAAATTCTGTCCATAAAGGTTATGAACAGAATCGGTGATAAAAGGCAGCCTTGGTGGACTCCAACCCTCACAGGAAACAAATCTGACTTACTGCCGGCAATGCGGACCAGGCTCTGACACCGGTCGTATAAGGACCGAACAGCTCGAACAAGGGGGTTTGGTACTCCATACTCTCGGAGAACCCCCCACAGGAGTCCCCAAGGGACACGGTCAAATGCCATCTCCAACTCCACAAAGTACATGTAGACCGGTTGGACAAACTCCCATGCTCCCTCCAGGACCCTGAAGATGGTAAAGAGCTGGTCCGCTGTTCCACAACCAGGACAAAAAACTCTTTCAAATTCAATTAAGTAATAGCTAGAGGCACACATCTATGTCAAAGTAATAAATAGTTTCTAATGAATTGTCAGATTTCCTTACAAAATAATACATGTAAAAGATATTAAAATGTGACTGCATATGGCAAAAGAGAGAACTAAATCAGGACATCTTGCCACAATTAAGCATCATACAGTAAATTTCCATTCTGTTCTTTAGATTCTATAAAGGACCACTTCTTCATGTAACACCTTAGTGCCAGTGGTGACTTGGTATAAACCACAGGTTAATCCAGTGTATATATCATTCCAGTGTAATGATAACATTTCATGCCATCAGTTAGCACTTATCTTGTTTTTTGTTTTTGTTTTTTTACGTCGCTTATTGCTCAGCTTTTCACAAGAATGCATATTTCCTCACCAAGCCAATCATCTCAGCCAACAAGCATTGTAATTGTTATATTAATACCTGCCCATGCATAAAAATTTACTTCTTATTTTATGTACATTTGGCAGCTGCAACAAGGTGTCTTTTTAAACAAAGCCTGCATGAGACATTTACATGTTATATGTTTGTGATTTCAAAAGCCTGCGGGAAGTTAGAGCATCCAAACATTCAAAAAGCTTTCAGTCGGCTGAGACCCAGAGAAGGGAAAATCACATCATGGTTGGCTTGGATTGATTAGCTCTGGGTTTCTGCCTTGATTGGCAGCTTCAATTCTGCATCACTCAGCAGGGTAACATAGTATCATGTGTCAAAGAGCTCCACTGATTGAGCTGCCCAGAGCATATAGTGAAATTACTTTTGGGATATTTCAATGGAATTTTTCTTATCAGCAGGGCTGCAGCTACTTTTTAGGACACCGAGGTCATTCCCAGTTAAGTCTTCTCCAACTTTGTGAACTTCTTAGTCAAACATTTTAGATTTTTGGTTTGCTGGGGTTTTATTACTGCTTTTACACAAAACATTTTATCATATTATTGATCCAATATTTGTACTATTCATCTAAAATGGGTATGTGGGTGTTTTAGCCTTTATTTAATCAAGAAATAATTCCATTGAGAGTTTGATTTTCTTTTATTAGGTATATGATATATGTATTTTTTGGGTTCATGTATGTTCCTTCAACATTTTCCTAGTTGTCTTATTTGATTAAACTATTTTATCTTTGTCATCACAAGCACATTATTCCAACCAGTATGTCAGTGCCAGCTATTTATTCTTTGTTGTATCTCCATGCCAAATGTGGGTTTCCTGCTTCCCTTGTCATGTGCTTTGGATTTGTTCTTTTAGACACAATGCCTCAGATGTGCCTCAACTTGAAGCTAAAAATTTTTTTGCAAAGTTTATTTAATTCCTCCACCTGCCTTACCTGGAGAATATTCAGCATTTATGCCCTATTTATTTGTATTTGCAGATGGTGATGGAGCTCCAAGTTATGTTCACAAGAAAACTCATGCTGATTTCTGGAGTAAAAGTAATAATAATTATGTATATTTGTAATCTAAATATTTGAAATACTGTACAGTAGCATAGTGGTTAGCATTATGGCCTCACAGCAGGAAAGAAGGTCTCTGATTTGAGCCTCGACTGGGGGTTTGAATAGTTGCCTTACTGTGTGGAAATTGTATGTTTTCCTCATGTATGCATGGGTTCTCTCCATGTGTTCCAGTTTCCTCCCACTGTCCAAAGACATGCATTTTAGGATGATTGATCAGTCTAAATTCAACCTATGAGTAAACGTGAATGATTGTTTGTGTCTCTGTGTTGCCCTGTGATGGACCAACAACTTGTCTTACCCTGCCTCTCGCCTGCTACTTGCTTCGTTGGTCTCCAGCTTCTCTGCGACCCTGAACTGGATTAACCAGTATAGAAAATTAAAGAAATGAAATATCTCAAATATGATTAGAGAAATTTATAGTTGTTAGAAACTCATTTTTATCCCTCAGCTAAGTAATGCAAAAAATGAAATATTTGAGCGTTGATCAAAAAGTGGAAGTCCAATAAAATGGCTGGACAATTTTTCCTTACATTATAAAAGGTAATGTTCTAACCGGCTTTTGAAGTCTGATGGAGACAAGAAAATACTTCACACAATTAAAATTTTTTGCATCACTGCATTGCATTAAATGAAAAAGTCACATAAGTTGCTTTTATGCATTGATCTCCACTGAAACACACCAAACTTCTGCTCTGAAGGTTCTCACTGCTTCTACTAATTAAACCATTTTACAATCCAAAGTCCACCCAAGAAAATGACTCTCAAGAAATAAGGAAGACTTGTTAGACTCGTAGATGGGTTGAGCGTGCAGAGTTTTTAAGAGAACTATCGATTATAGTAAAATAAATATAAAAAAAGAAATATAGTAATGTAAAACTATCATAGAAAATAAGAATATAAAGTCGGGGTATAAAGCTGAAATCTTCTTATAATGATAACATATTCAATTAAAGGGGACATATTATACTAAATCCACATGTTTTAGCCCTTAAATATGTGTTTCTGTGCAGTTTGAAGTGTTTAGGAATGCAGAAGATGGGAATCTATTCCCTCCTGAGGCTGCACACATATCTTTATATTCTTTGTGGTCATATTTGTCAGTCTTTTTAATTTTTCTATTATGTTGTTTTATCTATTATGTCACAGTATTTGCTGTGAGCCTGCCCAATAAGGTTGTGAACTTCCAGGCAATCAAACTTGTAAATCTGATAACCATTAAAATGTTTTTCTACCGGGAGATTAGCTTATCGCTGCTATCAAGCTACAAACATGGCGAAATAGGATAGGGGTGAGTCTTCCTTGACCTGGAGGGGGGCGGGGCTTAACTTGCCTCATTCGCATTTAAAGAGATGGCACCAAAACGAGTTGCTCTAAAGACGCACCTCAGAACAGGGTTATAAGGTGTGTGTGGAGCGAGAATAAGCAGGAATTCAGACCAAACCATTGAGGTTCTGCTTTATACAGACAATAAATGAATGATTTACATGTTAAAAGGAAAGATTTAAAAGCATCATATATCTCCTTTTATGTTAGTCCCGCAGAGGGGGTTGCATGTTAGCTTGCTAATAGTTGCTATTTAAGAACTTAGCACAAATACAAGACATGTTGATAAATTATGTTAAGTTTAAATCCTATACAATAAAATTATTTTTAAACAAATATACATCTTCTTTCTCTATTTTATTATTTTATTTTAGAATGAAACAATGATACATGCTTTAAAGAAGAGGAATAAGAATGTGACCCGTTCAGGAGGGTGATGCCTGGAATGATATCAGCTACCTTCCTGTCTTGCACTGGAGTTGACAAAGCCTCCTGCTGAACTCTCTGCTGTGATGTGTAGAGGATGCAAAGAATCATCCTTTATCTTCAGCAGCTTTTGCAGCATTTTTTTTCAGGATCATCAGCTCCAGTCCCTCTAGTTGTTCCCAGGACAGAGGCAGCCTTCTTCATCAGTTTGTTCTCATTTTTAACATTTCATTTTTTACATTCAAGAAGTAGTCTGCTCTTTTCTATTTTTGTAGATGCCTGTGTTGCATTTCCAGTCTCTTCTGTGTCTAACTGAACTCCAAGGTATTCCTCCACTCTTCCACTTTCTCTGTGATGTAAACATCTCTTTATTTACTCCTGTTCTTCCTGAAGTCAGCAATCTTTGTTTTTTTGTGTGTCTTCAAGGTGAGGTGATAGCTGACTTGGATTTGCAAAAAAAGAAGTTGTGAACATCTCTGGAGTAAAGTAAGATGAATGTTCTCAGTTATGTCCTTAGATTGCATTTCACGCTGATTAGGTTATGCAGTTTAGTTCACTTTGCATATATAGCATGCTTACATTGTAATTTCAATTGTCTGTTTAGTCATTAGGCCATTCTGTAACATGGAGGTCACGCCTCCTGCTTGATAAGGTTGTCCTTCTGCCCTCATGTAGCTGATTTGATTAGTTAACATCAATTAAAGAAGCTTAAGGCAGCCGCAGGGAGAGCCCACTAAATGCCCTCCTCGCTGTACGCCTGGATAATTGCTCATACATAGCAGGCTAAAAGCTCTTTCCTGTTATGCTTCACATCTTGCATTATGAAATCAGATGTCATGCAGACACAACTTTTCATACAGTGTGCCAACCCTTTTGAAATCAAGGTTGCTGTTTTTTCACTTCTACCAGTAAAAGCATCTTTGAATTCAGTCTTTAATGACAACTCAAAAGTCAAACTTAACATTTTTTTACCTATTCATCCACTTTTTAGATGATAGGCTCTTGGAAGAATTCTAAAATGTAGTTTTGCCAGTTTATCCTTCACATGAATCTTTAAAGCTAATTGAAAAACATGAGCAAAACAATCCTTTTTCCATAAGAGGAGTTTATTAAAACATCAAAAGCATTACAGGTGTTGTAAAGAAAAGACAGCAACAAATAGCAAAAGTCACAATAAAATTATGAATTATATTAAAAGCATTAAAAGCAAGATCAGTTAAAATGTTACAGATTTCAGGCAAAGGTGCATGTTTTTCACCTGGATGTAAAAGTGTCTCCATGTGGTGAGAGTTTAATCTCTACTAGCAGTTTGTTCCACATGTTTGCAGCATAACAGCTAAATGCTGCCTCTCCATGCTGAGTCTGGACTCTGGTCTGGACCAGCTGACCTGAGTCTTTGGATCTAAGAGCTCTGCTTGGTTTATATTATCTGATATCATATATCATATCACAGATGTATCCTGGGGTTGAAACGTTCTGGGATTAATGAAAAATCAGCAGGGTTTTAAAATCTATTCTTTGACTGACTGGAAACCCGTATAAAGATTTAAAAATCTGATGTGTTTTCTTGTCACCACTCTTTTAGTCCTAGCTAATGCTCCTGCAGCAGCATCTGGATGAGCTGCAGATGAGTAATGCTATTTTTGGAAAGTCTTGTTAGACAGACAGACAGATCGATAGATTGACAGATAGAACTATTGATCCCAAGGGGTAAACTCTAATGTCTGGCAGAAAAACCCTAGCACACAATCAATAACACGTTTACTTAAATAAATTCATGTCAAAATAAACGTAAACATTACTAACAATAGTAATAATCAATTGCACAAATTAATATACAGCTGATTTCAGACATCTGTTGTATAGTTTTATCACAAATTACTTTGATACACTCAGTCCCACGGCGCAGTGAAAGCAGCCTGTTGCTACGGTTACTACGCTGATCTGCCAGTGGATGTTTAGAGTTACTCAGGATGCCCTGCATTAGCGCCATCACCCCTCCAGCATAGCTCCAACAGAGTCCAACTCCCTCCCGATCATAGTCACATGTCACAACGTCACACAGGGGAACATTGTAATGAAGGATGAAAGTGTTTTCTCTGCACCATTGACTTCAGACTTGTATCAAAACAAAAAAAGAAAAGAAATTTATACGAAGACCTTTCTATTCGACACTAATGTAAAGCGAAAAACTACTAATGCTATTTGCTATATAAAATGCCTCAGCCTGCAAACCGCTGAGGGTTGTTTGAGCAGCAATTTCTAAGTCCTACCAAATGATTAACATTTATTACAAAAGGCCTTTAGATCTCAACACACATCCTGTTTAGTTTCATGTAACAGATTAATTATGTTCAGACTTGGCAGTTCAGACCACTAATTACAAAAATCTTATCTTTGTGTGTGTGTGTGTGATTGGGTGTGTGTGGGGACTGGGACCAAACCCCTGGGGTTGGCGTATGATGCGTTGGGTGTGGACCAGCCTCCGCGGGAAGGCGGTCTGGGGGCTCTGGCCCCTCGCTGGTGCTGGTTGGCTACTCTGCTACTCTGGCTATGGGGGTGGGGGGGATGCTTTCGGGTGCTTGGGGCCCTGGGCCGGCGCTCTGCCGGCCCTGGGCGGCCAGTGCCCGTCAGGGTCGGCAACTCCTGGCCTGGGCCCGCTGGGGCCCGTCTCCCCTGACTGCGGAGGGACCTGGCTGGGACCTCCCTTCACCGCCACCTGGGCGGAAACTGGGCCTGCAGGTGGAGTGGCCGGGGTCCTTGTTCGGGGATAGCTGCTGGTTGCCCTGGTCTCGGGGAATCCTGGCCTGCCTCTGACCTTTGGGTGGTAGGGGTCACCTTGGCATGGTCACCTTCCTGGAAGCACCTTTCACCCCGTACGTTCTGCATGATCACACTGTCACTGAGCTGTTCCTTAGGTTTATTCAGGATGAATATGTCTGCTTGTTTATCTCTGGCGTAGGTAGTACTGGTAGATCTTTAACCACCTTGTGAAACCCTGTGAGATTTATTATGTTTTCTGTGCAGGTGTGAGGATGAAATACCGTTTGGTTGGATGGCAGTTGCTTATATGGTGTCTTTCTCTCTTCACTGTCTTTCTGTCCTCTTTTCTTTTCCAGTCGAGTCCAGCAAAATATGTGAATCATGCTGAATAAATATTAATCCAAATTAAATAATAAATAAATAATTCAGATTACCAAGAGGATCTCGGTATATACATATATACAGGAAGATTCCACACAGCATCCAGACCATCATTCTACATGCTCAGATGCTGGACAAGACACGTAAAAAGAAAAACAGAGAGTAAACAATGAACTGGTTTTGCTGCTGCTGAGGTGTTTGTTTGATGCATTAGGTTATAAGAGCTAAAGTGATTTGGATGAATGTGCTTTTAATTTAGGATTATGATAATTAATCCTAAAAAAAGGAACATAATGTTAAAATGTAGTTTAGTACAGATTTAGTCTGAAAGAAATGCAGTTTTAAAACTAAAAATTTAAAATAATACCAACCATTCTGATACTTGCACAAGTGAACAGTGTGTTTTGTCTTTTATTTTAACCCAGCTTCTCTCAAAAAGCCCGTAAAGCTTTTTAGCAGGTAGGCATGAATATGAGTTCCTCTGGTGTTCTACAGAATATAAGAGCTTTGCAATTTATAACATGGTGTAATAGTTTTAGTTTCCTTCAGACTTTTCACAGCGCATGCTGTGTAACTTCCTGCATCTTAAGAATCTTTAGTTTTATATCTGAAAAAAACCTCATAGAGTAACAAAATTGCTTGAATTATTTTTGTGCGGGTAGAGAGATGAAACCTCACCCAATGAACTGCAAAATAAAACGCATGTGTGATGCCTCTTTTAAATGCAAGAACTATGTACCCAGAGAATCTCTTTTGTTTTCTATTGGATTTTGAAGCCAGAATCAAATTAAATTGATAACTGATAGCGATTTCACCACATCTAACCACTTCTACTAAATATCTCCATTCAGCATCAGACTGCACATGGGCCCTGAAGAGGAGGAGACACAAGAAATGTCGGCTTTTAAGTCTCGGGTGTGAATGTAATAGGTGCCATTTTTCTTTTGATATACATTCATCATTTCTGACATCATTACAAAGCATATATTTGATTTTTTATATAGTGATGTTCTGAAATTCCTACAATTTCTGATTTGCTTTTTTTTTCCATTGGACTCTTTTTTTCTCCTTTTTTGTCCTGTTTTGTTCCACAGTAACATGCATGATAATAATTTTCTCATATCCTAATTTGTAATGGAAAACTTTAAAGCAAAGTGAAGTGTGAGTTTTAAGGCAGTAATGGGGAATGAGGACAACTCAGATTTCTTCTGCTGTTAACATAAATTGATCCCTCTGTGATGGATGATGTTTTCCATAAATCCTTTTCTTTTTGGGTTTTTTTTCTTCAGTTTTTTTCTTTTGTTCAATATAACAAAGTGTGTGCAGGAGTGTGTGAGTATAAAGAACTCTAACCTACATGTTCCTACACCAGGAGTGTCCGGCTCCAGTCCTGGAGGGCGACAACCACACAGGTTTTCTTTGTGTCCATACTCCAACACAACAGAGTAAAAAATAAAGCTCATTTTGCAGAACCCCATATATTATATGATATATTTAATTTGAGTCAAATTAGTTGAAGCAGGAAACAATTAAACCCATAGGAAGACAATTCTTGGGGACCGACTTTGGACATCTCAACCAAACACTTTTTATACACTATGGTTGTTAAGCTGAATTTTTGGAGTATCTACAGTTCTGATTTCTGATTGTAGAATAAATTATACATGTAGAGACAAATTATTGCTAAAGCTACAGTGAAGAAATACATGCATTTATTTTTTCTGCAGATTTCACATTTTCAGATAAATTGCACAGAACAGACAGCATTTGCATGGTTAGCCAGAGAAGCACCATTTATCTTAATCAAGACTAATATCGCCATCAGGGAGATATAGAGGCAGGCTATCTATCACACTCCTCCTTGGTTTTTCTGGAGTTAAAAAAAAAATTACCATCGATCAATCTCCAAAAGTAGATAAGTCCACCTCAGAGACCTGAAGCTTCATCACTTGTAAAGGGAGTATTTGGGGGGGAGTGGGGATGGGGTAACCAGGTCATATTCCATCTGGGATGAACTATTAGCCATTAGAGGCTCAACAGTCTGTACTGAATCAAAATGATTGCTGATGGTAATGTTTCCCAAAACACAACCGTTGCTATTTTTCTTGTTTGCTCCCCAACCTTACATTATTGATTTCAAATACAAGGCAATGTGGACAACCGAGTTGGCCTTACACTGATTCCAGTATGTTACATATCATCCTATTGATATTCAAAGGAAAAGCAGGTATTTGCTGGGTTTTATGCAGATAAGCTCTTCAGTGTAATGTGCAAAAGCAAGCATGTCTTATGTTCTCCCTCAATCACAGCAATTGCATTTAGCTTATGTCCTAATTGTCTTATAAAGCAATTAATTTGGAGACAATCTTAAACTTCTGTAGTAATTTTCTTTTTTTTACATTATTTATATGCAAATTCATTTCCAGTTAAATTAAAACTGTGAATGTTTGTAGTGACAGTCTTTTACACAACACCTAAAAAAAAGCTTCCATTACTTAGATGGGCTGTCAAATATGAGTGCTATGCCTCAAAAGGTGTGACAGATATTTGCTTTTTATGGCCCTATAAACATATATTTTCCCAGAAGTGGTATTCGCAAACCAGCCAACACATTTCTCCATCAATCAGCTGAGCGAATGCAGCAGAGCAAGATGGCATACGTCAACACAGCGATGCTTCACTGTCCAGGAAAAGTGGAGGAGTCACTGGGACCAGGACAGGAGATCAACCGTGAGCTTGACACAGCAGAGTGGCTCAGCAAACCCGGGCCACAGCACCTAGCTCTCCTGAGCCTCTCATCCCTCGTTGACAATCAATCCACCGCAGACCAACCCTAATCCTATTTGTTCAAATAAATAATGAAAAAGCTGCAGCCACACACGGAGACACACAGAGGGTGGTAATTGCTGCATTTCTGACTGGATCAGATGGGCTCAGTGGGAGGCTGGCTCAGCTCCACTGTGACCTTGTGTGTGTTTGTAATTTTCCACAAGCTTAGATGATATGCAGCAAGCAGGGGCCCTCTGTGGCTGCACGAGAATCACAGAATCACAACACCTAGGGAGTGTGCCAAAGCCATTTGAGTACATGCCTAAGTGTGAATCCCTCTCACGATTTAAAAGAGAGAAGAAAAGAACATGGAAAACTCGGCAGCCATTAGGCAGGTACATTGCTGTGGAGCAACTGTTTGCTGTGCTCTGATGCACGTTAATATGTCTTGTCCTATTTGTTTACATGCAATGGCTCAGTGAATTACAAGGACTTGTGAGGAGGCAAATGAACCTTTCTGAGGCTGAACTCCACATATTGGTAGATTAGCCTGACACACCAAACCTGCCACTTTCACAATTATGTTGACTCTAACCTGCCAGGTCATGTTTGCTTTCATAATCTCATTATCCCTGACAAAATATTCCATTATGCGGAATATTTTTCTCCACTAGTCAAGCTTTGAGTCACGCTTAGCTGAAGTCAGCAAAAAACAGACAGCAAAGTGTTTTTCTGAAGTTACAAAATGCCATCAAACCTGTTGGTTCAAATGATTAGTCATTTAGTGAAGTTATGGCCGCCGTTGTCAGGAAGGTGTGATTGCAGTGACTTTTACGGCCCATCTCTCTTTATTGTTTCCACGTTAAGCAGAGTCAGGGAAGGGTCAAGCTACAAAATGTTGCAAGAAAACAACTATGACTGATCCACTGCTATAGCTTTCCTCAATGAATGACTCAGCCTCCCAGTTCTTTAAAATGAGATGTCTACAGCCACATGAGAGCCCTGTAAAATATGATGCCACCAGCTGTACACAAAATGCAACCATGTGAAATCAGCCGCATGCATCATTTGTGAAGTCTGGCATTTGCAACCAAAATATCACGTGGACTTTTCACCAGTGTAATTAACCCACATTAAAGTAAGCGTGCACTTTAGAGCAACTGCCCAATGCTGAGATGGAGAAAAGAAAAGAAAATTAACACCACTCCTACATTTATGGAATTACTTCAACTTCTATAGGCCAGCTCCTTCATTTTAGCACAAAGAGGGGAACGGGAGGAGGGCACAACCTGTTTCTTTTTTCTTTGTTCTTTGCTTGCTTGATATGAACAAAAAATGTCTCATTTCTAAAAGCTGTTTAAGGAAACTCAGGAGATTTTTGGCTTTTAACACATAGATTACTGTCACACTGATGCCTTTTTAATCTGAAGGAAATGTACACAAAAAAAGAAGATATCTTTACACATTTCTAACATTACCTGAAATGTATATTGATGCAAGTTTGTGGCTAAAAATTGAAGCAGTAGAAAACATAATTGTGATCCAGTGAGAATCTTTCACAAAATAAATAATGAGGTGTGTGCTTTACATGAGTTTTCTGTAGGTTGGTTTCTTCCACACCACTGCATCTCTGGACAGCTTTAGTCACAAATTACCTCAGAAATGTAGATTTTGTTAAATAAAATACACAAACAGTTTAAAAAAATGGTTGTGAAATGTTTTTGTTCTAAACATAACTTAAAATTAAGATTCAAAGTTGTGTTAAATTTAAATGGAAATTGCTTCAGAATATGTGAAGTTGTAATACTATTTGCAATACTATTGCAAACTAAACCACCATTTTATGTAATACCTCAGTGTAATGCCTCAGAGTCCTTGTTATTTGCAACAGGGACATTCTTCACAGCATGATTTAAAAGCATAAATTATATATAATGATGGAGCTAATGGCAGGATATACTAAAATCAATTAAAGTCTCACATTCACATGCTATGAAAGGATAAAGCTTTCTTTGGGGATCCAAAATTACCCACATGTGTACTATGATTGGTCTGTGAGAACAAATGTGCCTAAGTGAAAATAAAAATAAGGAAACAATTATATTTTCTGTCAGTGTAAATTACTGTTTCTTACAGCTGCTGTGGTCTGTAGTTTGTGCACGAATGTCTAGGAGGGGCTCCCAGCCCCTCCTGTACAGCAGAAAAGACAAGCAAGGACAAAGAGGGAAGCAAGGCAACCTTAAAGTTGTATTTCAACACATTTTCACACCAAGTCCACATCATCTTAATGTTCTAGGTTCTGTGTAACTTTGTGCTTGCATACAAAGTATGTTTTATAAAATGGCTGATGTGTACTTTGCAATGTAGTAGAAATATGACTAATGAATTACATGTGTTTAATACTAGCCTCCACTTTCCAGCATGAAGAAAAGAGCTGGAAAGATAGCAGTTGCCACCACAAAAACGTTAAAAGCTCACTCTTGAGATAAACGTGTGTGTTATGAGGCGTGGAGGTGTAAGATGAAGATGCTGAAGGAATACGGAGATCTGCAACATAATCAAACAAAGAAATAACTAGGGCACCTAAAACCTGCAAAGAGAACAGAAAACCAGGGGGTATAAATACACGGAACAAAATGAGACGCAGTTGAAATGGATATTCTAAATTAACCCAGGTGAACTAATGAACAGGAAACAAAGCTAAAGGGAAAACATAAGCAGCAAAGAAACCAACAAAATAAAACAGGAAACCAAAAGCACTACGCAGAAACCTCAAACCCTGACAGTTTGGTTTGTTCTCTGTTATTTCAGTTACATAACAAAACAATACAAAAAAGCAAGAACAGAAAGATAGTCCCCAAAAGTTTAAACACAATGTTTTAGAACACAAAGATTCTTATTTTTGCACATTTTCACACCAATTCTAATACAAACATATAATTTGCTGTATTTCGGGCTAAGTGACAGGTCTAAATGTTATGATGTTATGGAAATCTTTAACTTCCTGGCTCTATCGCTACGCTGATGTATGACTTTTTCTCATTGCTTGGCAGCAAACATCAAACAAATTATATAAATGTTTGCTGAGAGCAAGGGCGTTTTTAAATCTGTCATATAGTTGAGACAGAAGCCTTAGTCAAGTATCATGCACCATTTTTCATGACAACTACAATCGCAATATCAGTGTATCATACAGAATAGTGGAGGAACAACCACTACTGTAGAAGAACAAAAGACAAAAGAGTAAGACATAACCTTAGAGCAAGTGTTTGAGTCTCACAGGGACATGTCTGTGTCAAAAGACTGTCTTTTACTCCTGGCAAGGGACATTTTTGAGAGAAAATAATTTCTTAAAGTTGAGTGTAGCAATGTCTTGCCTGAGGCACACAACTCCTGGGAGAATATGTTGCAGGGGAGCAATTGTGTGTTATGTCTTTATTAGATATATAATTCCATCACTCAGGCAAGAAAGTACAGTGCAGTCTGAGATTAAAAAAAAAAAAAAGTTAGTGTAATAGTGAAAGTACAGTTCTGTTGCTGTTGTAGTTTTTTTTTCTTTTTTGGTGGTGGTTGATTCAATAATCGATAAAGCAGCCATCTATTTGTGTTCTTCATGTCACAAAGTATAAATTTGGCTCCACAAAATGAGAGATCTCCAAGCGCTGCAGGTCAAAACCTGTAATCTTTGATTCATTACTACCTTTTATTTCTTATTCCCTGTCAAAGCTTGGCTTTCTACTAACATCAGTTATGATCCTTTAGCCCATAATTGCCTGGTATTCCAAAACCTCACACCAGCACAAGCCATGCTGTCGAAGCCAGACCGAGTGCAACTCATTTTGGCAGACATAACCTCCATGTTGACAAACACATGAAAGTATCCCAATAAATTCCCCACACCGTTTTGTAAAACTGTTACTTCACTGAATATTACAAGCTGCAAATAATATTTGCCTTAAACACAGTTGTGTCAGAGGGTGGTAAAAACATTTCAGTTAGTGTCATCATCTCGAACATTAGTGAGACTATTTGATCAGTGCTAAAGCAAAAAATAATTCCGGTTGCCGACCAAGCTGCAAATCACCGACACGTCACTGAAGAAGCAATAGTTATGTGACCAACACAGCACCACAACCCTGTGAGTTAGAAAAGACCGTGTGTGGTTTATTTAACCATGCAATGCTTCAGGAGGTTCATGGTTCAGTAGCTAGCAATGACTGTAGGGGTGTTGAGTCAGCTCAACGAGCAGAGCTGTGTGCACAGTGTGAGGCAGGAGATAAGCATCCAGGCTTTGGTCTGCTGACAAGAACCAGTCAAAAATGAAGAAATGTCACCCAAGGCAGGTTTATATTTTATCTTGTGTGGTCACTGTGCATTATGAGGTTAGAATTTGGCTCTTACAACTACATTCTCAACATAGCCATATTGAAGCAATGCTGACCTTTGCATGAGCTATATGATTTTCGTTTTATGTGACCGAAGGTACAAGACACTTTGTTGTGTTATAAGCCCACCCTGTGCTGCTCCACAGATGTTTCTCCATGCTTGTCAATCCAGCTTTGCAAGCTTGCCCTCAGAGACTCATACTCATTTCAATATTTATTGAAATGTTATCAGTGTCATCCGATGTTTATAGAGACATTGCATTAGTGTAGAACGGGGTGGTGTGTGTGTGTGAGAGAGAGAGAGAGAGGGAGAGAGTCAGAGAAAGTACAATTTTATGTTTGTTGCCTAGACTCTTCTAAAAACTTGTGTGTGACAGCTTGTATTTTTAACTTTAGAAAATGACTTTTGACATGGAAAGCACTTTGTGTGACTTGTATGAAAAGGGCTTTATATAAAAAAATGTGATTTGATTGGATCAAAACAAGTCAATGTGAATCTTTGCAATCCATTCTATGTTTAGACTCAATGCTGCTCTCTTCCCCTTTGCTATCTATAGTTTGTCTTCATGCAATTCCATCTCATCTATGTGAAGAAAAGATGGCAGAGTCACACTTCTGTGAATTTCTGCCTTGCAGGGGCGGGTTATGCTGACTGACAATGCTTTTTAATTGACGGTAAATATTTTTCATGCAAGACAGAAATGTAGAAGCGTGGTAAAGATCACAGAATATTATGTTGACAGAAGTCCTGCAGGGTTCATTTATATTTCCAACAACGTAACAATTTGCCAGTACTGACTATTTTCTGTAATGCTAGTTATAAACCATGTTTATTATGAGGTTGTTCTACGTTCTAGGAGCCCACTAAGAAATACCAAACAAAATGTTATATGAGTAGCTATAAAGTAATACAGGAGATAATAAATGATACATGACAAAGTAATCCTTTGGGTGACTGTATTCATGGGAAAAGGAAACAAGAGCACTTAGTCCCTCATGTTGCAACATCAGCAGAGACCAGATCAAAGTTTGTCATTATGGACTGAGCATCCAAAATATCAGCATGTCTCTCGCTACACTTCTAAAGGGCAAGAGAAGAGAAGAGATTTGCTTTTTGGGCTTAAGTGGTCTGAGTGGAGTTAGATTAAAGAATCATGAGATAAACAACTGACTAACTGGAATCTATAGACCACGCCAGTCAGGTCACGCTAGCGCTGTATCAGCACCACATCGAAGAGATTTGTATCCATGCTCCCTGATTTCATGTGCACTCAAATGTATGTAGTAAGTAAGTAAAATTTATTTATATAGCGCCTTTTACAGACAGAAGTCACAAGGTGCTTCACATAAAAAGCATAAA
>JBAMIG010000019.1:5893160-5908944 GCA_037177335.1 Kiunga ballochi
CAGCGGCTCTACTCTGAGTCTCTCCCGGATGGCCGAGCTTCTCATCCTATCTCTAAGGGAGACGCCGGCCACCCTGCGGAGAAATCTCATTTCGACCGCTTGTACCCGGGATCTTGTTCTTTCGGTCACAACCCAAAGCTCATGACCATAGGTGAGGATGGACACTGTTCCCACTTTTAGACTGTTATTATAAGATATGATATATATTTAATGTTTATATATTTAAACATATTTGTCCAATAAATGAGTAGAAAATAACTTTTCACGCATTGCATTTAGTAAGAGCACTCAATATGCACAGAATTCAGGCAAATCTTTGCACGTTCTGTGCTCCCTTTTGGAAAATTCCCCTAAGTTTTCAGAAAACATTGTTTTATTCAGCTTGTTGACTAAAAAACTGTCGACTACTACAGAAAACTTTGGCACAGCCCATAATGCAAAGTCAGATGTTCTTTTTGTTGTTGCTTGTGGCAACACCTGAGGCAAGTCTTATTAATTGCTGCAGCAGTGTGTCACTGGTGTGTTGAAGCTGTCTTTGGTGGTAAGCAAAAGTGGACTAGCTATTACCTTTCTTTGGCCCGACCATTCGGCTCTACAGGGAAATGTGTTGTTGTGTTTTGAACGAAGAAGTGATAATGGTAATCCGGCCAAATGGCATTCAAGGTTCTTTTTGCAAATCCAGCAAGGAAAAAAACACAGTGGGGAGATTTGGGACACCCTGTAGGGCTTGTGCTGGCTTTTGACTACGTTGTGATCATCCTAAAGAGAAGGGTGGTGATGTTTGTGTTTCTGTCCTGAATCTTAAAAGTAGAAAACTAAGAGAAACCTCTACCAAGCTGCTTCTTTTCACTCATATAAAAAAGGATTTTCACCGTTTGTTATAGTCCTACATTCATGTAATATGAATCCCACATGAGATTCCTAGATACACCAACAATAAATCAACAATGTCTTTGTTGGATTAATGGATTTGCTGGATGTTTAAATCTTAATTTGTTCTCTTGTAGCTGCGAAAATGACAATGAATATATCATTTTTCTTTTCTTTTGTGGTTTCCAGAATTCTGTCAAGATTCTGTCAGACCTGATAAAAATAGACTTTAAAATGTCACATTAATTTAGAAATTAGATAATTGGTCTCAACTATTGGCTAATTTTGCATCATCAACTAACAGGACTTTACTCCACTGATTATCATGCATGTTCCACAAGTATGCAAGCGGATTAAAAATCCTAATCATCATTAAGTAATTGTCATTTTTCTAAACCAAATTTGCTCAAAAAACATTTAAAGAATCTAATGACCGATTTAAACATTAAAAGGGTGATTTTAGAACACATTAACAAAAAAGTAGGCATTTTCAGTGCTGTGGTGGGTGGATGGGTTACATGTAGTTGAATAAATATAAAACAACCTGAAACGTCTGTTCTCAGCATTCCTTTGATTGCTAAACCACACAAATATAATGCTGAAGCTACGAATACAGGGATTTAATTCTGGCTGCAAATTTGTGATTTAATTGTGAGCTTTTAGGGTTTATGAGTCCCCCGAATAACTGATCACAGCAAAGTAGAGTGTTCCTTTCACAAATCCAGTTTATCAAAGAGGAGCACATGGACTGTAGAGCAGCTAACAAATACGTGAATGAGTATGTGTGAAAGAGAATAAGAAAGACAGGGTGTTGCTTCAAGCATTTTAAAAACTGATTCATGGTGTAGGAGGCTGAGATAAGGTGAAGCCCATCCGACAGTTACTTAGCTGACAAAACATCCTCTGTGTACCTAAGCTGAATCAGGCACCATGACTGCTGTGACCAACACAGGCTTTGCTCATTAGTCCTAAATCAAACTTAAAGTTTATACAATTTTTGTTTGTCTCTCACAATTATGATTCAGCCATGTTTCTACCAAGCATGTGGACATTAGCTAAAACATCAGCATAACAGGTGCTGTGTCAGCCATTTAGTTCATCTGATTTCAGGGACAGATATGGCTGCTTGTTTACATGCACCATTTCTGATTCAAGACTGCATATGAAATGTTGCTTTCTGAGGACTGTGGCTTTGTTCCTGTGGCAATAGACCTGTTAGACAAAAGAAAAATCTCCCAACACATGAAGGGAATGGTAACTTTGAGTGAAGGGAATGGTAACTTTGAGTAAAGACCGGAGACTAACACTGAACATCTTTTTGCTAAAGCTAAATGTGGATGAATGAATCATGTTTGAGAAGGCAGACGGTTGACAAAATTCCTCACTGTGTGTGCGTTCATGTGTGTGAGTCTGCCTGTGCTTGGTGGAATAGATAGACTCCAGCCTCTAGTGACCTTGAACACAAATAAGGCCAAATGCTGCCTGAGTTATTTCACATTTATTGCAGAACATGGGTCATTTGTTGAAAGTGCACCTTCCTTTTAACTCTTTGACCGAGACTGCCCTGCAGTTGCTTCTTTAGCCTCACAGTAAGAGACTTCATATCAGCATCTATACCACCACGCATTTTATACCCTCTGTAAGACATCAGTTCAAACCAGAGATGGTCCCTCAACTTTGAAGCTCGTTTTTGATGCTACATCAAAGGCAGCAAGTGTTCAGACACATGGATGGCATTCCTCATAAAGTAATGCACATAAAATTCCATATATTAAACCCTTTAATTCATTTTAAATATCTAAAACAAAGCAGTGATCATATTTTAATAATATATGTGATACTTTTTTAACATTTAACAACG
Organism: Kiunga ballochi; assembly: GCA_037177335.1. Lineage (NCBI taxonomy): Eukaryota > Metazoa > Chordata > Actinopteri > Atheriniformes > Pseudomugilidae > Kiunga > Kiunga ballochi. The sequence goes on from JBAMIG010000019.1 coordinate 5,895,892, forward strand.
TGTTACTATACCAGTAATAAACATTAGTGTGTGTTGACATGTTACCAATCATTGATATTAATCACTTGCTGTACATTCTAAACTATCACTCACCTGTCAGTAAAGCACCCGAACACATGCAGTTTATACACAAACAGATGTTCATGAACCATCTGTTTATATATATATAGATATATGTATATATATATATATATATATATATATATATACACATATATCCTAGGCAATCTCTAAGCTGCTGTTGACTCGTAAGCTTTTAATTCTGCCCCTGTGAAGTGTGACTATCGATTGACCAGGTAATTGTTCCTTGCAAGGAAAGCTAAATTGCCTCACAATATCTCCTTCAGTTGACAGTTTTGAAGGTTTGTAAACAAGGATTTCAGAAAATCATATAGATCTTGATAGATAATAGTAATAACATTAAAGGCACTTTTAAAGTGTTTTGGGATGTGAATGGAGGGTTAAAGGATCTGCACAATCTGATTAATGGAGGCAGGTAATTGGAGAAGAGATGTAGGAAGAGAGGAAGGAGGGGTTGTTTGTTCTGGAGGGCTTTGAAAATGAGGACAGGGGTGATGAGATCTTAGAACCAGGATTGAAATGGAAGACATGCATCTGAATTCTGAAAGTACTGAAGTTTATTGACAATTTAGAATTAATGGATCAGTTTGGCAGCTGAGAAGGAGACAAAAGGGTAAAGGTGAAGTTTATTGCTGAGGTGAACAAAGGTAGTTCCAGAGATGCTGAAATGTGGCTATCAGAGATGACCCCAAGGTGAGGAGGAGGATAGTATGACCTGGCCAAGGGTGAGACAGCAGTGATTGCAGTTAGATGTGATTGGTTTGCATCTCTGACTTTATTTCTGCATGGCAATTAGTCAGAATAGTGCAGGAATTCTTTTCATATGATGTAGATGTAAATGTTTTTGGCATAGTATTGAAGGTTCATTGTTGCGAACGATTAAGTTAGATGAGAGGAAAATATTCTGTCACGAGATCTGATGAGATGGGAACCAGTACAGAGTTCTAGGCTTTCATTTCAGAAGTGATTTTGCTAAGGTCAGTACAGAAAACAAAAAAATTGGAACTATGGGCTTAGTAAGGCAAGATGGTGGGGAGGAAGACACAATGAGGTATTTGTATTTGCTGTAAATCTTCTCTGGGAGGAAGGAGAGAAAAACAGTGCATTAGCATTAAATAAATCTGAGCATTTGTTGTTGAGTTTTAGTATCTTGCTTATAATTGGGAGGAAATCTTTGGAGTTGCTGCAGCTAAAGTGGATGAACTGCACGTAGTTGTTGGATCATGCATCAGAGATAGCAGCTTTACATTCATAGAGAAAATCTTTGCAGGGTTTTCTACATTCATTTGCTGTATGTTCTGTTGCAAAAATACTTTTCTCCAAAGGCTTGGGCATGAACATTTTGTGAAACTAAGACAAGACTTTGTCTGAATGGGGCCTTGTTCATTGAAGCAGCAGGATTGGGATGTGTTGGAAGCACTTGAGCCACTGGGGGAAAAGAGAGATTAACAGTTTACTTTCTATTAGATTTGGGAGAACTGAAGAGGGGAATGTCCGTTAATGTTTGATTAATCTGTAAAACAACGGCTCGTTCTTTTTGTCCTGCCTCTTAAGCTGCTACACCCGAAAGCGGAGCATGAAATCACCATTTAGACTGTACAATACTCCACACACTACAATCTGTCCTATTTTAACTGGTCTGAGACTGGACTACCTATACCCCTATAATTGTTGAAAAACAAAGTCAGGTGACTTAGTAACGTCAGCTGCACGTCCTCTATCGACGCTGTCCCCCGTTATACAGGGTCTAGTTTATTGGAAAAAATGGTCTCTCAGGGCTGCGACGGACTAGGCTCCAGACCCCCCGCGACCCCGTAAGGGACAAAGCGGTAGATAATGGATGGATGGATGGTCTCTCAGGGTAAAAAGCTTTGCGCAGGCTCTGCAGAACACCACAGAAGATGAACACCAAAGAAGTAGACGGACATGAAGATAGTAGTAGACTTTGTGGTAACTTTTTACCTGGATCTCGGATTAAGGTCATTGATGGGAAATAGACTCATGGAATAAAGCAAGAGACGTTGTCAGAGGGCAAGATAAAACACCCTAGATCAAATCAGGCCAATCTATGGACACTATCTATAATCTATAGTTATTTTTAAAGTGTGTTATATATAAAGCTGCACTTGCAGTAGCCTTCTACAGAGATGAGATTATGGGGAGCATCAAGTATCTCCCAGGTGTGAGGGAGCAGCAGAACTTTAGAGCAGGTAAAACTTTGGTGAATGTTCGGCAACTGGAGTTGTTACGATTGAGTTGGAACTACTTAGTCATTGTTTATAATAAACCCATTAAAGAACTGAACAAAGTATAAGAGCGATACCAGAAATGTTTAGTTCCACAGATAAAGTGGTACCTAATACATCTGCCTTTGTCCAGCCATTACATTTTGTGATTTGGGGTGATTAAAGCCTACCTTAGACAGCTCCTTGAAAAAGAAAAAAGTAAAAGAAAAAAAGGCAGTTGAATCATACAACAGATGGACACACTACCATGTGGAAAAGGAAGGACAGTTTTAGTAATCTGGTACCTGCAATCATTTATAAGTCTGCTTGCATCAGAATAATCACTGATTTTGAAAAAATGAACAAGATTGTCTGCCATAATTCTATTGAAACCGAAGTTACTCCTCATGTTTTAAATGGGATTGTGTTAGTGTTTACAGTGACATTGATGAGGTTATTTTTCAATGTATTTTTCCTTCAAGTCATATTAAACTCTCTGATGAAGGGTTGAGCAACAATTACCTGGACATGGCAGATGTGACGATTAAGATCACAACATTATAACTGGATCTTAAAATCACGTGTGGATAATGGGTCTTTTTAATATTTACTGGAATGTGTTTTCCAAAACCATCAGATATTTGGAAAAGATGTTTTTTTTTTCTCCTGCAAACTGAGATGATGGCTTATCAGCAAGCAAACAATGTTTTAAAGGAAGAGAAAATGGTATAAACATGGCTATTTACATTTCTTTTCAAGTTGCATTTTAAGTCATAAAAACAGGTTTAGAGGAGGATTAAGCAAATTACTCTGTGGTTAAAGGAGCTGTGTGGGTTCCTTTAAGTACTATGTTGACTTCTGTGTGGAATGTAGATCTTAAAGCTTATTACATAAACTCCAGAAAACATTAAATTTACAGCTTGGAGAATTGCTATGTCCTTGCACAGAGCTTTGATCTGATTTAAAAGAGGGCTACCCTCAACAAAAAGACCCTTTAATTATTGTGTCTTTGAATTTAAATTGAGAATATCCATGAGAGTGGGTGGAGGTTTGATAGAACTACAGCTGAAACCCATTTTTTCATCTATGTGATGTGTAAGCTCACCCCTTCCACAAAAAAGTTACAGTGAAAATTGAAAGAATTATCTTGTAAATTCAATCATTCACTTAAGACATAGAAATACAGAAAACTTAGAAATGATTGTTTTTTAAACTCTCTGGGAATGTATCTGCATATGTTACTAAATAGCTTTCACCTCTTGAAAGCCTCATTCATAAATGCATCATCGCACTTTTGGTTGCGTATTTATTGCACCTAAATATAAACCAGTTGCCCATACAGTTCCTGCTGAGAGATAGCACTATAGCAAGGTGCCATCATTATAGTCTTTGCCATATCTAGTGCTAGTGAGGAGGTAGGGGGATATAGGTGACAGAAATGTGTCCGGAGACAGTGATTCTCGCCGCTGAGATTTGGAGTTCACCTTGACATTTTCCCGTTAATGAAACCCACTGAGGGCTTTGGGTTTTTCATGCCCCTTGGATGTGTACACACCATTTCTGTGACCAAACTAATAACAGCCACTTAAATGTAATTGCATCAGTCAACTCAGAAGTGCTACAAAAAAAAAACTTTGTTTTTACTGCTTGCAATTCAATATTTCCCCCTAATTTTCTCTTTCATTTCTTTTTTTTTTTTTTTTTTTGAGGGAGGGGATTTGTCGAGAAAAGACTTTTAAACTGACATATTTCATTTGTATTAATGCTAAATATTTCTTATACTGGTGTACTGCATGACTCCAAATCAAGTGCACAAGAAAATGAAGAATTATTGTCGCACATCTGTGAGTTTAGCTGAAACTTTTTTGTGTGATCACATTTTCATTTGGTGTATTTTCACAATAACATAGTAGATGTAGGCCTACTTTTTAGACAAGAAAAATGCCATGATTAAAAAACACTTTTCAAGAAAGAATGCTTTTTGCATCACCAAATGTTTATTTGCAATTTCTTGTACACTTTGTTATATAGTCAGCTGTCTACTAGCTTAACTTAATTAGTGTCTGTTTCTCAATGTACAGCCTATAAACTTATAAAGCTCTGCAGGCTTTTAACAGTATGACACCAATAATACTCCCATAGCAGTGATTTACTAATCAGGATTCTTTTTTTAAAAAAAGGAATGGAAACACAGAGATTTTCAAAAACAGTGACTTAAGAGTTGTTTATAGTGTCTGATAACTACAAACATTTTGCTGAGTCATTGCTAAAGCTAACCGTAGATGTGGAGCTGTAGCATCAGCAGAACCAACAGTGCTTTAGAGCTTAGCTTTTGCTGAATTTTTTTCAAATCTGAAAAACATGTATTTACTGGTGATCATTAGTTATCCCCATCCAACCATAATGTGCATTTCAGCCATTCTTTTCACCCACAAAGAAAGTAAAAGGGGAAAAAAAGGTCCATGATGTCAACAATGTCCTATCTGTCATTTTGCTAACTGAGTTAGCTGCACATGCAGGACTGAATTCCTGCCGAGCAGAGGGTTTGGCAGCAAAACTCCCAAAATTCTGCAATAATTAGATCCTTATTTGAAAACGTAACACATGACAGTTTAACTCAATGCTAATATTTTCTTTTACCACAAAAAATATTTAGAAAAGGCCTACTCTTACTATCAGACACAAGTTTCATCCCTACAAATTTCAGACTGGCATGGAACAAAGTGAGCCCAGAAAATCCAGTTTTGCTGTCATTCCCAACTTATCACATAGAGGCACTTGGTCAGAATCACTTTGCATCCATTCTGAAAGCAGTGGTTATCCACAAAGCATTATGTTACATGTGTAAGTTTTCCCAAGCTAGTAGTATAACAGCAGAGGGACACGACCATGACAATGGTTAACAAAGGCTCTTCACAATAAATTACATTCTATTATCCATTAGCCTCAACTAACTGCTTCATATACTAAAAAAGGAAATGAAAATGTAGAAAAAACATAAACCAAAAACATCACTGTTTAGATTATTGAACACAAGTTGAATGTCTTTCCATTTTGACCTCCTAAGCAGTCTGTGTTTACTGTTTCTAATTCAGCACAACAAAAGTTTTTGTATTTGGGGTTAATTTTGAGTTTAGTACGTTTATTTTTAAAGTGTTTTCTCTCATAAATGTAGATCGTAAACAAATTAATATAGCAAGAGACCAGAATCTTTAAAAATCAGCCACTGACATTTACTCAAAAACATCTGAACAAACTGCAAATGTCCCTCCTGCTAAATACAATGTGGAAATTATTGTAGGTTACTGCACACGGTAAGATCTGGGTATTACAAAATGCATGGTTAGATCCTAACATCTCATGCATTTGAATATTTATAGCTTACATCTTTCATGTTACATTAATGCTACCTGAGCGCGAACAGCTTCAGGACATCTTGCCATAACAGCTAGGGGCTTGTAACACATTTGTTTAGAAACCTATTGACTAGGCTGTTTTTCAAAACATTGTCAATTTCCATTTTTTCTTTCATTTCGATGTCTATCAGATTATATTGAGTATTGATTAGTTATATCCTTTCATTTTCAATATGTAATTAGGTGAGTCGCATTTTCTGGTGCATAGTGTGCTTCACTCATACATCTGTATAACAATGTGGTACAAAGATGGGTATTTCAAGACATATATGCACTCTTTTCTTGGGAAACTCTCCACAGAGTGCAGTGAAACTATAAATGTGTCATGTGCACATCAAGAGATAACTGCTGTGCTTTCTTGGTTTTGAAATCTCTGAGCCCTACCTTTGATTTTCCTCTGCTTCCAGCTTTGCATTGATACCATCTGGCAGAAATGGAGAGCCAGCAATGTGTGTGTGTGTGTGTGTGTGTATGTGTGTGTGTGTGGGGGGGGGGGGTTTAGGGAGCCCTCCGCTGTCTGATTATTCATGCTAATCATTGATGAGGGGTTAGAAGTCCATTAACCTGTTCTGAAATGCCATAGTCATATTCTGAAGGGGGTAGACCCAGTGGAGCAGAAACCACAGATGGGGGATGCTAAAAATCTGGAGCCACACAGAGGCAAACTCAAGAGTGAAACACCTGTGTTGATGACAAGATGAAGAGTGTTGACAAAATATGGATTTGACGCCCCTCCTGTGTATCCCTCAGTTTTCTCATCCTTCCTAAGACTGTCAGCAAACCCCTCTCGGAAGGGTCAGCTGCTCTACAGACTAGAGCTGTGGAAACAGAGATAAAAGGATAATCCCGTGTGGGCTAACGTTACTAAAACCGCAGCCAAGGTGGTCTATGTTCCTATTTAAATCATAATGAGCTGTGAGATTACAGAGGCAGCGTCTATAATAGTAGTTTCCGGTTTTCGTCTTGTCAAAGCTTTCATTTCTCTGCATAGCTGGAGGCGCTGGAGAAACTAACAGCAGTGTTTAAAATATACAATTTATCAATTCTTCTACCACATTTTTTTCCCATGAAAATATTGAGGTTTAACATTTTTCATCATTTTTTTTTTTTTTTTTTTTGTTATTTTTCAAAGATTGCCATCATGGTAACAAAGAAATAAAGGGCAAGTTCAATTGAAATGTCGATTATTGTTTTAGCCTTTTAGAGCTAAAAAGAAAAATGCATGAAAGTGCTAAAGATCTGAGGTTTCACTTCAACTCTTTCTGAGGAGGAAAATGTCACAGCTTTCAGTTCAGGATGGAGCCACAATTCTTCACGTATTTCAGTTTGATTCTTTTGAACAAGTGATAGTACTGTTTTATGTGGCACCACCATTTATCAATGCCACGGTGTGAAAAGAATATAATATGTGTTTCTTTTTTCTTCCTGAACAAAAAGGGAGACCTGAAAAGTGAAGCCCATATCAGGGCGTTTGCGTTAAGACTGTCATGGATTACTTTCAAGCGGGGACATGTGTGGTGCTTTGTTTTCTCGTTTTTCTTCAAATGAAAACGGGAGGGCATCACACATTTCCTCAGCTTCAAAAACGTTATTTGAAATATATATGAAGCAAAAATGCTGGTATATTTGAGAAAACATCAGGACTCAGGATATCAAAGTGGTCTCTGTTTAGAGGCTCCCCTTTTCTCGCTTATAGCAAACATCATAACAAAACTCCAGCTTTGAGAGGGTGTCTTTGTTTGTGAACACAATTTTAAAAAATAAAAGTTTCATTCTTTAAATGTAGGGACGCAAAGTTGTCTTTTTTCTTATGACTGTGTGTGCGACCAGAGAGGAGAATAGAAATATGTACCCTACAGATGACTGATAGTTTAGGTGAGTTGAGTAATTATAAGCCAGCAATGCTCAGTATAAGCAATTCCACTATTGCGATTTTTACCTAAAATGTTTACAGTGATATAGTTTATATATTCTCTGCTTTCTGGTATATTAGTCCTAATTATGATAAATAAAAACTGGTTTAGTTACGCAGAAACTTTTAATCGACACAAAGTTTTGTTTGAGATGATTTCCTTTGCAAAATGTCTGGTGGTCGCACTGGTTGCTAGTATGAGTTGGACTAATCAGTCATAGTAAATCAATTATACCCTCATTTAGGCAATGGACAAAACAGAGTTTTGGGAAGATATGACTCAAATCTGTAGCAGGAACATCCATAATAAATATACTGTAGTTTCACTACAATAATGAAAAGTAAAAATACTAAATGTTAAACTGGGATTATTCAGTGTTTACGAATTATTACCTCTTTTTTTTGTTTCTACTAACTAAAAAGAGGCCGCGGTGATCCCATTCTGCAATGATGTTATGGAGCTTTCCTTACACTTGTGAGATTGTATGTAAAAGATCCTATATAAATACAGTTTACTTACTTTTATATTTAGCCCAGATTTATCTGAGTAAAATGTGAAGATGTGTTTAACTAAGGCAACATGATTTAAAAAACAGAATGAAACCATAATCTTATGCATTTAAAACCAGTAAGCTGTAATTTATGCACCTCTGGGGAGAAACGAGTCCCTCAGTGCTCCACAGTCTGAGAAACTGACTCTTATTTTGAGAAAAGCTCTTTGGTCAAGGGGAATTTTAATAGTGTCTTAGTACAAACTATAGCATGAATATTTTAAGGAGGGAAAAAGGTTAAATATAAACTAACAAGCCTAAGTAATAACTTGGACTTTAAATTCAGACTCAGGTCTCTTGACTATACAGCTGAGCACAGTTTGAACACACAGCTTTATTTGAGCTTCTTTACACTGAGTGTAATTTAATATTGTAAATGGAGTTATTCTGTTGCTTTGTGGGTTTGCACGCGTTCATTCCACTTCTGTTTTTTAATGGGAAAACCAAATGTCTCACAGCATAAACATTCTTTATGTTGCTCCAAATAAAGACCAGCTTTCCCATGATTCCTTTGTGCGCTTTGCTATGAATAGCACACCCTGCCAGTGAACCATAGCAGAACTGATCTGTTTCTCAGTGTAACACAAGCCTTTTAGTGTAAAAATACATTAATTAAAAGGGATAAAGATTTCTTTCCAGGTCAATACTATTGTTTAGACTAATCACTCGATATAGCCGTACAAGCTTTGTAGGAATCCCAGAGCTATAGTTCTTATCTTTTTGCTTTAGATCTGAGCAGTTTCAGCTTACAGTATCTGATTCTGTCCAAACAATGACCTCCCAAAAGGCAACAGAATACTTTGATCTAATATTAAGATAAACTTTTCTTTCCCTCGCCTTCCTTTTAATATTAAGGATGGCATTGATTTTTTAGTTGGTTTTTATTTATTTACTTTTTTTGTGTAGATCTTGTTAGAACATGTTTCTGTCTGTTAATTCCATAGTGACAAACCACAAAGTAAACATAAGATACCACATGAGACGACGACTGCTTAAAGGCAACTCAGCAGCACAACAAACATAAAAAAAACACATGTCACAAGCCTAACATGGTTAATATATCAATGTGTTTCTACTCTACCCCCCAAATCCGGTTCTGGACAAAGGCAGCTGAACATTGAATCTGTTATTTATCACCATAAATATAAAATGTGGAGGCAGATCAGGGTGGAAAGGGGAGGAGGGTATGTTGGAGTAGTCATGTTAAGAGGAAAGCCAGATCTCTGTGGGAGTGATTGATGGGGATGAGGAATGGGATCTGTCATGGTGCAATTACACCAGTCCAACAGGATGTGTTTGAAGGACAGAGCTGGAGAGTAGAGGACTGGGAGGATAAAGTGATTCACACTAAAGTGAAACACGTCAAAACAAATAATGTTGCAGTCTTGACCTTGTAGTTGTGACAAGGTATCACACTTCTTGTTAACTTTAAATGATTCTCTGACTTGAGAACTTTTCATACAGCAGGTGTTAAATAATGGTCATGGCCATTTTGTTCGTTGCTTGGAGGGTTCAAACCTTTTGGTCCTTCTTGCCTCTGATCTTTTTTCTTTTTCCCATGAAAACTTCTGAACTCGAGCAGCTCAGATTTCAGGAAGTGCAGACCGAATGTCTATTTTTCACTTTTTTCTGGCCATTTTTGTGAGAACTGCACATAACCATAGAAATATGCACTCAAGGGATCAGCTGTTACCACTAAGTAAAATGGCGCTACTATATGCATGAAGACTTGATGTCTCCTACAAGCTGAGGAGGAAGTAAAATGATGTACTGTATGTGTATGTATGGGACAGAAGCACTGCAGACCTGTTCTCTCACCTATCGTCAGGTAATGTAATCTTTGTCCAACAAGGTAGACAAACAGAAAGCACCTCCAGAGGGTGTATTAACTGTGTAACCTTGTGTTTTAACGGACCTAAAGCCTGACACACACATCTCACTGAACATATTTGCTCTTTTAAGGCTCTTTTAAGTGGTGAAATGACAATGGAAAGTGTTGGGGTTAGCTTTGTATGTTATAACAAACGGTGTCAACCTGGGTTCATTGTTGTTAAAGAACAAATTTGCAGTAAGGACTTAGAGCAAACTCCCAGACTATTTTGAAATTCCACTGGGATGCTCAGTCCTGGCCTCAAACACGTTACATTGAATAGGTGTTGTGCTTCACTCCCCACATGGGTTTATTACTGTTATCTAGACATTGAGGGACATAAATAGAAGGGGGAGAAGAGGAAGCCACAGAGACGACAGTTTAACTCGATGTTGTTGCAAAACTGCAGAAAAATGGTGTGACTCTCCTTCCTTATAGTCTCAGATGGGCTTTGCACCCAGCAGGGAATGAGATGATGTTCAAACTTTTCCCAGTGAAAACAAGTGAACTCTGCAGGTTTGCACAAACTTCTTGAATAAAAAAAGACAGATTGCATGTTTTTGTACTGATGGCTTTTATACCTTGGAGAAAAAGCTGTTGGAAAGTTTTTGATATGAGTGTAGAGTAAAGCTACATGATGCATGACTGCACATGAAAACTCACTGACAGAAAAATATGCCAATTTTCCTCTTGGTGATGATGCATGGGAAGCTTAGTGCATTCAAAGCAAGTTGTTGGAGGCTCATATTAGTTCTGCTTGTAGACATATTGTTCTTTTTCTCTAAACAATGCAATGTTTGGCCCACTGAGCACAATGCTCTAAAAGATTAATTTAGCTTTTTCTCATATTGTCTTAGTCTTGAATGAGGAAACACTTGTATGTATCCATCATCTCATGATGCCACATGCACATTCATATGTTCTTTTTTTACAACTAAATTTTATTTCACCTCACATTACTACCCGATAAACCTTTTGTTTGTTATTGATAACAAACAAAAGACTACCTACACAACAACATCATATTATTTGATTGAATCAGAACATGAAAGTTATTTCTGCCTCACAGATATAATGAGTTCCATTTCAACAGGAGATGAAAATAATTTGCTTTTATTTCAGAATTATTGGTCAATTTGGATAAAATTCACACAAATCAATGACAGTCTTTCCAAACTTTGTCTGCTTGTTGTGTTACATCGCATTATAATACACACATCATGCACAACGTACATGATGTATTATAATGCATGCATGCATGATGCTCAAAAAGGCACGTTAGAAAATGCAAACAACTGCTATAGATCCACCAGAATGTTTAAAGGTTTTTGTGTGTTTTAGCATTTTTTGCGTGAGAGTGATTATCTCATATGTTCACTTCATTTCAGATTTATTTGTGTAGCACTACCTCACAACAATGTCCCAGGCCACATTACACACACATCAATTTAGCCAATTTATAATAAATAGCCTAGATAGGAAAAACAATCAGATTGCATGGAATTTTTTACTAAATTTAATCCCATCTTGAGCATGCATGAGATAACAGTGGAAGAAAAAGCCTCTGGCAAAACCTGGTTCAGGAGGGGAGGTTGTCTGCCTCAAACGGTTGGTAAAAATAACAAAAAAATAGAGACCAATATACATCTTTATTCAGGAAAACCTTTAATAATTTTTTACATTATGGTATAGAAAGTAAAATGGTGCAATTGTTCTAAGAATGTGTTTTTTTTTTTTTTTTTTTGCATTTTTGCTGGTGAAAAATGAATACACTACAAAAACAGGGATTTAAAATAACAAGAAAAAAATGACATAAATTAAGCAAATCTTTCTTGAAATAAAATAAATTATCTACCAACAAGAAAATTTGGCTTGTAAAAAATTCCAAAATTAGGTAAAAAAAAACATTTTTGATTTGATAAAAATACAATCTGAGATGGATTTTCTCAGATTATTCAAACATATCCCTAAACTAAAAGCTTGCCCTTATACTATAGGGTGAAGCTTTGTTTTAAAATAGTACCACAGTTTTAAAGTGAGCTCAGGAGTGGAAGATTTTCAGATTTTATTGTTATGCTTTGAATGTGCGACTAAAACACACTGCAGAACTCCATCCTGCACCCTACCTGTGCTGGGTGTCCTTTCCATTCAATAAATGTTTATTCTATCTTCATTTGCCTTTTTGCTTCCTCTGTTGCTTGCTTTCTTTTCCTGTCTTTCTCTCCTAATATCTTCTTGCATTTCTTTACTCAATTATTCATTCAAAACAGCGACTATGTCTGCATCAGCTGACTAGCATGTGGCAAGTTGCATGAAGGGAAACTCGAGATGCACCATCCCAGAATAAAAGATATACAACACACTTGATTAACCGCAGGACACTGCTTATAAAGTCAATAATACTTGTTACTGTGTCATTAAAGGATTCCAGATCACAAAGTTTATGTAATGATTTGCTCCGCGTAGTGCTGTTTGGTCTGTCCTCTGAGTTTTAGCCACAGAGTGGCTGAGCAGATTGTCACCTGCGTTACATTTAGCAAGGGCTCCTTACGTACTTGCAGGATTTTTAGTTATTGCCACATCGTCTCATTGTGGTAATCAGGCCCCAGACGGTGCACTTCCAGTGCTTCTTAGCAACTTTAAATGCATAAATAACTGCCTCTCTCACCACTGCCATTATTCACTAACCTCCTTGTAAGAGTACTGCAAAACATTTGAATAGACGATGAACTAAAACCTATAAAAATCCAAACACTGCATCAGCAGTAAACCTCCATATTACATTTTGGTTTAGCTTTGTGTCATTACAATATAAAGTGCAGTGATTTTCCAGTCTGCAGAAAAACAGAACAGACCATTAAACAAACCAATCCCCAAACTTAAAGTGCAATTTTTGCAAAAGATAAAGTAAATAATGCATTGTCCTTTTCCGTAGACTGCTTTATCCTCTTCAAATGCTTTGAATACAAGACAGTGCTAATAATTGCAACGTGTTTGC
>JBAMIG010000019.1:5917130-5928409 GCA_037177335.1 Kiunga ballochi
TGGCTGGGGAGAGGGAAGTCTGGGCCTCCCTCCTTGAGCTGCTGCCCCCGCGACCCGACCTCGGATAAGCGGCAGAAGATGGATGGATGGATGGATATTTCCAAATCTAATTTGATTTATATGGACGCAGAAGACGTTATATCTATTAGAAAATAATTTTATTTAACAGTCAGTCACAAATGAGAAATGTTGATAGATGTGCAGTGAGGAAAGCTCAAAGCATCTTTTTGATGCAATAGACGTCCACAGCCAGTAGGGGGAGTTCATTGATTTGGTCAAATGATTCAGAACACCAAGACATTTTCATGCATGGTGTCAAAGGTGGCTCAAAGATTCATGAGGCCTCGGTTTCACCATCCCTAGCTGTGGACATCTATAAAGGTAAAGGAAATTGAATTGATGCCATTTTTCTTTAAATAGCAGAAATTGCAACACAAAATGTATAGCATTTGTATTTGTTTTAATTTTTAATTTTAATTTTGTCTAAACACAGTAGATTGTTTTTAAAACATTTAACTAAATTCAATGTTCTGGATAAACATGCTCAGCTAGAATATTTTAAAATGACCTAGAAGGAATCCAAAGGTATTTAGAATAGCTACATTATTTTATGTAAGTAATCCAAAGGAATACCTGTAGATTACGTTTTATAAAGTGTAATCAGTAATTTGTAATGGAATACATTTTTAAATACTTTTTTAAAATAAATATTATTTTTTTAAAATTTGAAATAATAATTATCTCAAAACTTTTTATTGCTCTCAAATATTATTTTTTGCAATTATTGTGAAAAGAATTACTATTACTATTTATATTTTTCATTTCAAATATATATTTTTTCCTTTCAATTTTTTTTTCCTCTTGGATTTTTTTTTCTTTCATTTAATAAAAACACAAATATAGCTCCATATTCAAGAAGCCAAAAGGATGGTGCTTATGGCAACTGCTCTGAATGCAACTGCTAACAGTTAGCTATTAGCTAACAGCTAGCCTAAATACACCCAGTCTGACTCGTTATAATTAAGGGGTCTTCCTTGAAATGGGTTCTTTGCAGTCGTAATATTATTATTAAATGCATATATTATTATGTATAAAATATCACAGAATGTGCATGTACCACTTGCCACAAAATGAAGATCAGAGACGTACGTATGGAGGACGTGCAGCTGACGTCCCAAAGTCACCTGACTTTGTTTTTCAACAATTGTGGTTGTATGGTAGTCCAGTCTCAGAGCAGTTAAAATAGGACAGATTGTAGTGTGTGGAGTATTCTTCCTGGTCTAAATGGTGATTTCATGCTCCGCATTGGGGTGTAGCAGCTTAACAGGCAGGGCAAAAACACATTAAACATTAATCAGACTTTAATGGACAATGTGGAGGTGCGGTTGCTTCTATGAAGTCTATTAATTACTTCACATGGAAGGACATTATGCCGCTTTCTACCACAGTCACTTACACAAGAAATAAATATTAAATATATATATTACGTTAACATTTTTTAACCTTTAAAATAGTTAGTTTTTCCACAGGAAGCGGCTGAATAGATTATTTATCGTCATGGTGACGCATTGCCATGGCAACCTGCAGCTGGGTCTGCAGCAGCTGGTAACATATGTTCTGAGTTTCTGTTTCTTTGTGTTGTGCTTTCACAAATACTATGAAATAAAATATAATGTAACTGGGAACTGTGGCTTTATTTCTGCTCATAGATTTCACATGAATACGGCACATTCTGGCTGATACTAGAGACGGTAATGGAGCACTTAGTGTTTGTACCATCCACAGATACTTACTGTGTGAGTGTGTTTAGGCTTAAATATGCTTTATCATGTGTGTATATGCTAGGTACTCAGTGGTTATCACTGGACACATTTCCACCAAACTAGCATCGTCAACAACCAAAAACACAGGGCTGCACTTCCTCCATAGTTGAACTTTGGTTCCCACAACTTTCCAACATTCATTATTCCGTCCGCTCGTACTTTGTATCTGTTGATCGCCCTCAGCCACTTGTCTCTCCTGACTCCACTTAAAAGTATAAGGTGGAATTTCAACCTTCTTGTTTTTCTTCATTGGCTGTGCAGCCAACCACACAACATTTTGGCATGTTCTCTCCGTAGTGTTGCTAGGGTCGTTTCACCCACACTGGCGAACCTCGTAGCTATGGGTGATGTCAAAATGTCCCTAATGTCCGTCTAACAGAATGGTCTCATTATGCAGCAATGGACTGGCAGCCTTTCCAGGGTGTACTTTGCCTCTTGCTGCTGATTGCTGGGATAGGCTACACGCGACCTCTGAATTGACATAACAGTATGGATGGATGACTTATCAATGTCTCAGGGCATAATCATAATCAGTATTGGCCAAAAAGTCAGTTTGACTGGACAAGAAACTCTGAACTATCTGGTTTGTTAGCTTTGCCTTCTTATTTTGGATAAGTTTAATAAAAGAGACCAAACCATCAGAACAACAAGTGCTTCCTAGGGGGCGAAATTCTACAAAGTGATACTACAGGACGAAAATGTGGGCAGTGACCAGCCAGCACTTAAAAGTAAAAATAAAAAATAAAAAAGGACCACCAGTTTTCACAAGAATATGTCGAGTATGAGCAGCAGGATTATCCCACACACTATCACGCTCTATGTCACACTCTCCCTTAATTCATAGCCTTCACACTGTAAGAAAAGCTCACCAGTTTACTTACAGTATAAGTGAACTAAGGTCCCTGATTTTTAAGCAAACCAGAGTTTCAGTGTTTAGACCGCTGATATTTAGCGACTTGTCATTTGTCATTCATTCATCCCTGATCTTATTCCCATCAGGAATAATTTCAGAAACATCTCTCACAGGAGCAACTGTAGCTCAGGAGGAAAGGTGGTCAACAAACCAGAGAGTCAAAGAGTTGATTCCAGGCTTTTCTGAACAAGCCGAGTCTCATTGGCTCCAAATATCACCCTTCCACCTAATGCACCTATAATATATGAAAGTTTGTAATAGAGAAGATCAGTCAGTATAATATCAAAGTAATATTTATTCCTAAAGCTTTGAGTGGTCCACACACAACCAGAAAGATTAGATATATATTTACAATATGTCTTTCTTTGTGCTGAGAAAAAAAAAAGTTATAGATGTGTCTGTGATCATGAATGGTGAATAAAATATACAAAGATTCAGGTTTTAACTTAATTTATTTGATTGTTGGATTAAAAAAAACAGAAACCGTGTAATAGCATTTATTTAATGCTGAATATGTTGACTGCTGAAACATAGTTTTGCCCTTAAATGATTTTTTGTTTGACTGTCTGGCTACAAAAAAGACACAAAGCTACCATGAAAACAGGGCAATAAAAGCATGGCAGCTGTGGTGACTCTGCCTCTGTGTGAAAGAGAGTAAATTAATCTGCAGCCCCTCTTTTGGCAGGACTTTAAATGCTATTGTGTGTATGATTCAGCACCTGCAGGTAATACATCTATAGTTTTAGCACACACCTGTATTACATTGGTTGTGGATATGGGTCTAAAATAACACGCTAGCCTGGTTTCATGTATCCTACATTTCTGAAAAATTTGCTGGACTTGGTCTTTTTGTTTAGTTTTATTTATTTATTTATCTATTTTTGCAACTATAAGCTATTTTCTAAGTAGGATATGAGGTACTCCATGTAAACATAAAGAACATGTCCTCATTCATTCATTTTTTTTGTGGAGCCACATTGTGACTGACTTCATGATTCCCTCTCCAGAGGAACACACTGAAACCAGCAATTTGCCAAGTGAAATGTTAGCATCCGCCAGGTTCTGACAGATTATCTAAAGCTCTGCCATGGGATATTCAGACAGAACGAAGAAGAACACAAAAGATTAGAAGCAGACATGTAAATGTACACTTTCAGAAAAGAAATGTGTCTTACATGAATGTTTCAGTCAAACTAGCTGCCACTCAAATAAATGTTTCATCTTATGAGCAAAATGTGTTCCTGCAGCTATTATCATTCCCTCACATAATACACTATTGATGGTGCACGTAAGGGTGAGTAAGTAACCATCATGCAGATAATTTCCCTCAAAATCAGTCTACATGGTGTGACTAATGTTCTCTTCTTTTTCACCTTTTCTTCAACTAAAGATACCAAAGATACCCAGAAAGAGCTGATAAAAGAAAAAAGTAACCAGAAGTGGATTATATTTCCAAAGCACAAGATGCTTTTATAATAACCACAATGTCAAAGAAATAAAGTGAGACATTTATTGAGAGATATCTTGAAACATCTTTCCAGGTTAAAGCAAATGTCACAACGTTAAAAAATAATATAAAAAAGAAAAGAAAACTTTCTTATGCTACTAAATAAGTTGTGTTCTGGTTTGATTTGTGCAAATAATTGCCTCACTTCCACAACATTTAGCAACTTAAAGCAACATTTGGTAATATTTAGAGGATTTGTCCTCATGGAGGTTTACAAAACTATGGTCTGTTTCAGCCTCCTCAACTTTTGCTTCAATCCTTTTTAATCATTCACTCAAGCGTTCCTCTACTCATTTTGTTCTCCATGTCAAACAGATTCAGCCAAACTCTCAAACAAATGAATATGATTCCCACACTAAGCCATGGGTCTAGTCCTTCTTCTGCTGATGAAAGGAAACCCCATCGCTGCTTGTCATTGCATCTCAGTCCTCTAGCGACGGGTATTTTTCAGCAAGACAGATTGAAACATCAGTTGCCTATTCTCTGTGGCACTGCACTACAAATAACCTGCTGATATCTATACATAGCGTGCCTTGTGCTCTTGTTTCAGAAGATAAACCACTCTTAAGCAGCCTACCCCTCCAACTTGTTTTCCTGCTATTTTGCTGGCAAAAAAATATGGTCACTATATATGCGCCTATGAAAGACACCTCCACAGTAACATTATTTGATCATTACTTTTATTACTTTTATTTAATTTATGTTTTTATTTTGATTTTTGCTGTTTTTAATTCTTCTCTATATCTGTAATGCTTTTACTGTTTCCATGTAAAGCACTTTGAATTGTCCTGCATGTAAAAGGTGCTATACAAATAAACTTGTCTTGCCTTACCTATATGAAAAAGTATCGCTCCTCAAATTGCAAAGCCTCACATGCACAGGAATATTTGTTAGTTGATAACAGGTGGCAGGATCTCTGTATTCAGGTGGGCAGTTATATCCACACCAGCTGGAGTGAGACCAACTAGTAAAGCCCAAGCAGAAGTACCAAAAACCGCAAAACATAAATATGTTTACAGGCTAGTACATAAAAAAACATTTTCGGTTTATGAGTTCAAGGTTCTTTTGTTGTTTAAATTTTTTAATTTTTTTCATGTTAACTGTGTGGGAAATCATTTATTAGAACTCTTAATTTGACATTCCTAATTATGGGCATGTCCTTTTGATTGACAGGTTTTATATCTACTGACAAAAAGGCAGAGTGGCTAAAAACAGTTTTTAGGCACCTAAGTTTGCTGATTACCTTCCATCAGATCCAAATTAGCTCAGTTAGCTCTGAGTTACAGGCTGTTGATAGACATCAGTCATCCTACCGCATGATCACAACCAGTCTCTGAGCTCCACTTCTTTGTCCACTTTTGTATTATCCAGGAGCAGCGGCGCATGTCACTGCCAAGATGGCAACCACCCACCAAGTTTTATTTTTGCTCCTTTGAACTCCACGGGTGGCGTCACAGAGGCTTCTTCTATATTTTATATATAATCTATGAGTGAGACAGCAAAAGAGAGCAAGCGAGAGACAGAGGCTAATCAAACCAATAGGATTAGTTTGCATGCCATGCAATGTCACTATGACCATTTTTTTACCCAGCAGCAAAGTAAAAGAAACGTTATTTATCAACAAAGGGTTACACAGCTATTTGGCTAATTCTACATCATTAAAAAGGGTAGTAAATACAATGGTTTACATGACAGAGCTTTGACATGTTGCCATATTAAAAGAACAAACTGATTCTGGAGCAAAAATATGACTAGAAATATCATTCTATAGATGCCTTTCAAGTGACGTATGTGAGTGAAGCGCACACATTCATGAGGAAAAAATAGCATTATTTCACAGTTGGAACATTGCAAAAACTTGCAATGTAAAGGAAGTTATCTAGACTTAAAATGCCATGTTGCTGTGCTGTGGGATGCACAAATTCCAGAAAAGACAATCCAAATCTTTGTTTTAACTCTATACCAAGAGGCAAGCATTTATTTTTTTAAAAATGGATGGTTTTATGGCTCAGTGGCATCAGTCAGGATAACTGAATGAAGTCCAAAATAAAAAATGCAAGACTATGCATTTAGTGCACATTTTATTATAAGTAGATATAATTATATTTAAGTACATCTATGACTATTAAGTCTTACGATAATATATGGAAATGAACGGAACATAGTTGCTCAAGTAAATATTATAGTTAAACATATAATAAAGGGACATAAACGTGAGGGATAACAGTCTGACATATGTTAGTACAGCTCTTCTTGGACTTTCCCACAAAGCACAACATTAACGGCTTCCAGTGATTTGCAAGCCTTCTAGCTACATGTAAATGTCAGGTGGCTTCAAGTTAGCCCATTGTTGAGCCAATCCTGTAGGAAATACGGGTCAGGTAGTTACACACCTGTATTAAGTGCTAGCTTCTTTAAATAGCAGGCACAATCAGCAGGTGAAAGGCTTTCCATATAGTTTTTAGTGTTTGAGTTTGCCATAATGTACACATGCAGGCAAAACAATGCAGGGGGTCTGTATTTTTATGTTTTATTGTGCACCATCTTGTGACCCATTGGTGTGTATAGTTTCTACACTTTATGGAGTTGTGCTGATCATTCAGTATTTGTAATAAACTTGATAAATCTGTAACTTACCTACATCATGGCATGCATTATTACATCAAAGATGCAGATATTTGAACTCCAGTATAGGATCCCGACAGTCAACATCTCATATGTGTCAACACCTAAGTTTCAATGATGTGTGACTTTTTTCTCAATGTTTTATCTTACATTTGCAAAGCCACTGTTTTCAAATTAATAGGACTTTTGAAAAATAAAAGACAGCCTTCCATATGGACAGAATCAGTTAAAACAGTGATCTGATACCAATTGTTTCCTCTGCCTGTGAGCATAAATTACGATTATACTTTAAAGAAAACAATAAATCAGGCCACAGCGTGCATGCAGCACTATTTCAACATTTATTATTGCAATGGGAGAAACTTATTTCCACCCACTTACCAACCCGACCACACAATTTCCAATTTAAGCTGTGAAATTCCTTTTTTTTTAAAATTATCATATAATCATATCAGACTGTTTTGCACAGCTGAATATAGCAGGTAGAGTAAAATTGGCATTGTTTATTATGTGTCTATAAACAGCAGAATAACATCAACCCTTTCTATTAGGACTTGTTTGCTAATTAGGTATTATTGAAAGAGAAAATCTGTGTTGAAACTGTCTTTTCCAGTGGAGTCTGCACCGTCTTGCTTTCTGTATATTGCACCTGGATTATAAAAGATTTCATCTGAAGTGGTCTAAAAAAAAAACAGTTCAGAAGGAGTTTTAAATTAGAACGCGTCATTGCTTTTTCATCTATCAAATAGACCTTGAAATTATATTTCCAGTGGGAGATGTTATGTTGATAATTCAGAGTCTTTGATAGTGTTTAGGTGGGAAGAGCAGACTGGCTTAATGAAGTAAAAACAATGTCTTTCACTGTGTCTTCTCAAGCTGCACCTAAAAGGACCATCTGTGCTGCAGCACTATGTAGGTGTCACTGGTTTTCCTTTTGTAGAAAGGTGGATATTTTTATCTAGGAACTTTGTGAGGAATGCAGTTTCGATCTGTGCGAGTCCCAAGACAAAGGGACTCTCAGAGCTACACTGACAGGTTTTTTTGTTGTTGTTGCTCATAACCAGTGGTGCTCAGGTTCCAAATAAAAACTATATCAGTGGAATTTTGTGCCAGTGAACATTCAATTCAACAAACAATTTCAATAAAGAAAATAACAATGTTACTTTTTTAACCGCCTCTAGTCATCATTTGAAATTGTTTAAATTCAGATGGGATTAAAACTAGTTGGAGGTAAAAATGAAGGTAGTCGTGGTGAACTAGTTTCTCCATATTCTGCTTAGATCCTAATTTAATGTTATTTGCTAAAAATATTTATAAAAATGGTCAAAAAAGTATTAGTAATTACTTGTCCAGCAACACCAGACAGACACCAAAACTGGTTTTCATGGACCTGCCAATCTCCTGCATGTTTCGTCTCAATGACCTGCTGCCCTGCACTCCGTTCAGAAAGAACTGTGATTGGTCACCTGTGACAAAATGAAGCAATAAAGTGACAAAAATTTGCTTTCGTTCCCTCTCGCTTCACAAGTTAGAGTTTTTTGCTTTAGTAACATCAGAATTAGTCTCGACAAAATATGAAAAGACTTTATCATTTTTATTTACCGCATTTTGTCTCATTGTAATTTAGTTAAATTGATTCTAAGCACGGCTAATTTGTTCTACACTGTTTTGGTCAACATGTAAAGGATTTGTAGTCCTCTTTGGGAATTTTTTTGTGAGCATTTAATTTGCATCTTTAAAATTATGTTTATAATAAAATGTATAGTAAAAATGAAACAATGAAAAAAAATCCATTCCAAGGTTGCTGACCTCCATTAGTGGACACAAAATCTTTTTTTAAAACGTTTTCGTCTCCAAGGATGTTATAAATACATCCAGAAACATTGTGTCCTGCAGACATAAGGACACAAACAGGAAGGAAAAACATTACTTTAGATTGAATAGGAAAGAGTTCTTTAGGATATAATCTCTTTCAGACTGAAAGATGTTCTTTTCTTGAACCTAAATAAGTAGATTTGTTGTCAAACTCAAAGTAAACTACAAGCTATATAAGTAAGGGCAAAACAAAAAGTTAAAAAATATTGGTCTTGATTTAAAATTGACATTCCAGCCTGTCAAGTTAAATAGAAGTGTCACCAGCCTTTACCATTACTTCTTAAAATATATTATCATGTCCTACGGAGAATAAAAAGTCTATCTAGTATGATGTTTTATTTGCATTTAAAACTAGATAATAAAAATCTTGTCAGTGATTGGTTTTCCACTTAGTATGAAATACAAGGTTAACTGCAGAGTCTTAGCTGCACTGTGGTGATCAGGAAAGCTTGGCATGCAATTATGCAAAAAGTAAGCCATAATTAACAGGTTTATCACGTGCACACAAATGTTCACAAGGGGTTGTCACAACATATGTCTTTTTCATGAATTATCTACTTGTAGCTGCCATCGTGTACAGAGATGTACATAAATGACAGCAGATAGACTGAGAGAATAACCCGATCTTCTTTTTAAACTGAATCAGTCTGCTGCCAAAGAATAAACTAAACCCTCATTTTTAATAGAAAACTATCCAATTATATATTAAATAATAGAAAAAATGTCAAATCAAACCAATTAGAGCAGATAAAGTATAACTAATGTCCACTCCAGGGGCACTGCTCTAACGGAAACCTTAAAGAATAAACGGTGGTGAGGCGTGTGATGAATTGAGGTGTCAAAGGGCCTCAGTATTACCCGTGCTTACTGGGGTTTTTTCTTTTGTTTAGTTTTTTGTTGATTTGTCTTTTTTTTCTTCTTCTGCTGCCTGGAAGCTTTAAAAAGTAGCCATCGTTTAATAAATCACTTGTTCTCACTCTTTTTTTTTTTCTACTGGCAATAATCTGTCTGGCTCTCAGCATCTTCTTGTCCTCGTGATAATGAGGTGCCTCCAACCTCGCCCATGGGCTTTTTTGTTGCAGCTCTGCCAAATGTGCACTTCTGAACAACTTTTAATTATACTCTGTGGTATGGAAAGACACCAGTGGTGGTCTAACAATACTGGCAGGGCAAACGCCTGTTAAAAATAATAGCCATGTGTTCCACGTGTTTCATGTTTTTCTGTTGATACTCTGGTTCCCATTGCAGAAGTTGAGGCTGGGTATTACCAGAACAATAATATGGACTGAGTACATGATAAATAGCATATCAATAGATAAAAAAATGACTGATGATAGTCATTAAAGTTCATGACAAGGCTTTGTCATGAGGAGATTTCTCCTATCGATTTACTGGAGGTCACTGACATTAATTATGCCAGGAAAATCTGCTGATTAGATCATACCACCAAGCATGATGAAATTTGAATTTTAAGTATATCAATGACATTAAATGCAGTGCTGCAAGTAGTGGAAAACACCTGGTGTCAGGACTCTCAGCGTACAGAATATAACAATGCAGAAAACGTTCATGAAGATAATTCCCTGCTAGATTGGCTCCATGTGCCCTTAATTATGTTTCTCTTCTGCCTTAACTCTCATAATTACCACCTTGGAGCTGTTCTGATCAACTCAGCTGCTCTTCAATCATGTGTTTGCAGAAGAGTCTGTCCTGCCCATATGGTCCGTTTTAGAACATCTGATGGACAGTTTTGTAAAGACATGGATCATAAAACAAAATCATGCTTAAAAGCTGGGATTATTTGATTAAAACAGTCCAAACAAAGTCTGTCTGCTTCATCACAGCATGGACATTGCTGCTGATTCCAAATGTTTCAGACATTCTGACAGCAGTATTACTGAACAGTCGTTCTCATTGTTAATGTTTGTCTGTCTCTGCAATCATAGGGGGACAGGTGGGGTACACCCTGGATGGGTAGTCATCACAGTCATATAGTGTCATAAGTACAAATATCATTCATTTTAAATATGTTAAACTTTTAAAAAAACTCAAGTGATTTACATTTTAGAAGTTGGTTAAATAAGATGTATTCATAATTAGGATTCTCTAGGATTCACTAAATCTAAGCAGAAAGGATATTTCTGATTTACCATTGTGGTTTGATTAAAAACAAACTGATTTTAAACATCCAAAGAACTTACAGACTCTTAAAGGTGTCCTGCATGCTAGGTCAAATGCCCTCTTTGGATTCAAGCAGGCTCTATTAGTATTTTCACACACGGAGATGTCATGAGGAACTTTTGAAAGCTATAAACATTAAACAGAATTAGAGGTTCAATGAGTTCCAAATGAAATTCCAATGAATTGTTGGTTCCATGTTTGCATTGAGGTGTGAGAAACAGCACACCTCATGTGTTCAAGTTACCTGGAAAAAGAGATTGACTGTGTCCGAATGTGCTCCCTATGCCCTAACCCCTCATTCACTACATAGTGCTGCACTATATAGCTCCCTACCTAGTGCCCTCATTCTGTTGGC
>JBAMIG010000019.1:5945011-5956804 GCA_037177335.1 Kiunga ballochi
ATGTTTTTTAATTGCATTACAGGAAATAAAGAACTTTTTCACAATATTCTAATTTTCTGAGACAGTCCTGTACATGAGAAAATGAGCTGAAATGCCTTGGACTCAAGGGAGAACTGAATATAATCCACAAAGTGGAAGGAAATAATGTATTTATTGGGGTGCTGGGGTCATTGTTACTTACACAGGAGAATATTCCCTTTAGATACTTAGATAAACATCAACTATTCAGAAGTTTGAACAAACTTTGAATGAACAGCTCACTTTGGGGAGATGGAGAGTTTCTGAGTGTGACAGTGCCAGCACCCTCGTCTTTTTTTTACCCTGCAGGTTCCGTCATCAGTGGCATAAGCCACACCTGGAACCAGCTGCCACCCATGTAAGATTCTCAGAAGGAGCTCAGGGTCTCCCAGGACAGGGCTGGGAGATCATCTGAGCTGGCCTTAGGCTTTTGGTTTTTCTTTCAAATAAACATGATTTGATTTAATTCCACCTTGTGTTTTGCCTGCCCTTATTTGTTGTTGCGGCCTCTTATTCAGGTCATGACGATGACAAGAATACTTTTTCTTATGTAAATGAAGATATTTCTAATGAAGTAAGAACAAGAATGTAAGGATGGACAAAAAAAGGATACTCATTGATGATTGAACCAACTCAGCTGGGGTTCATAACCAACAACAGTACTACACCGTTCTACATACAGAATTACAATTTAAAGGAATGAGAATATTATACAAATTTTTATATTACTTTTGATTATCCACATTCTCAAGCTGAATACACAGGGAACTATAAACTGACATTTTGTTGAAGGTTATTTTTGCTTGTTAAATTGTCTACAAGGTGATTTTAGCATAAGACACATGAAAACAAATGCCTGAAAAATGAATATAAAATTACCTGCGGTCTAACTCTGGAAGTTTTTGGTTATCAGTCTGGCTGCCAGAGGCTGGAATTACCTCTCGTCCTCAGAGGCTTGCTGCCTCTGGCAAATTAGGTCCTGAGAACAATGTTAGATAATACAATAGAAAAAATACACCCATCACTGTAAGCACAGACTCCAAGTCTAGATTGCAGTAATGTGGCCACAGTAAGAGGTACTTGTTGCTAAGGTCAGTGTTCTGCCTGCAGGTGTAGTGTCCTGCTGTCAGGAAACTTTCTTATTTCATATTGTACGTGAAAGCACCAGAAAGTGCCACCTTCTCCCAGAGCTTATTGGACAGCCACACAGTTGCTTCTGTCCAATCAATGCTGTGAACTCATGGGTGGCCAATAACTGGGACAAAAATTTCCTCGGGCTTTTCTTTCGTGTGTGTGATTTCAAATTTACAAGAGAGACTAACGCAGGGGAATAATTTATTGTGTACAGTCAGGAAAAACAGGGTAGTAAATGCTAAGGACAATATAATAGGCCATTTATCAAAGATACACCTGATTGCTCTGCCAGACCTTCCATTAGTGTTAGCCTGAAGCTCCATCTTGACAGGGATTTTGTTGGATATTCAACCTTAAAATTGTTTAGCCCTGCTGAGGTTTGTAATTACTATGGCACCATCTCCATAGGAAGCAAATGGGAGAAACTGAAGGTTAAATGTGTTTCCGGCTGGCTGTGCATCGGCTACAAATTAGAGATCAGGACTTAATAACCCAAATATGTAAATGATCTGAGATTAAGTTATTCCCATTCAACATTCATAAATTCTAATCACCTCCTGCTTGGTTGAGGGAACAACATCCCTGCACGTGTAACAAAGAACGCTGAGGTCCATTCAAATGGAAATATTAGCATCTTTTTGTGCCTCGGTTTCAAATTCTGAAGCCTTTTCTTAGAGGGTAGATTTAAACAGCTCTATTCACAATAAGGATGCCAACACTATAAGCATCAACCATTAAGCTTAGCATATCCAAAAAGTAAATCTGAATGGAATCAGCTAATGTGATAAATATGTTGCTGTAAATATTTGCATTCATTAAACTGTTTCATATGAAGGAACTTAAAACCAAAGATATTAAAAGCATCTTCTGGCAAATGAAAGCTTTTGCAGCAGGAGATTATAAATTCCACAATTTAAAGCTTTAATGCCAATATCATACACTTTGTAGTCTTTAGGCACATCAACAATCAGCTATTGTCTTTGCATGATAAACAAAAACCAGTTACAGGGGCTATATATGCTTATCTATAAAGCATAAACAGACATAAGAGTACCTAATTACACAGTTGAAGTACCGAAACAAAAACATATCATATAAAAAAAAACATGCTCCAAAGTATTTACATAACGAGGCAAAAGTTTGGACACACTTACCCATCTGTTTCCCATAAAGAAAGTGTGTCCAAAGTTTTGGTATATGGGTGCATCTACCACAGCTCTGACACTCATATTAAGACTTTAATCTATTTGAAATCTTTCCAAGTTTGTTTATAGAAATGTACATGTTTTCATCAGAGATTTGGCTGTTTGTGCAAATGGTTGGATTTGATGGTAGCTGAATATTTATTAAGTCTTAAGCTGACATGGGTATTTCCCCTGAGAATGAATCAACTGCATGCATACCTGAAGCCTGCCAAGATAACACCAAAGCTTCAGAGATTTCAATAAGACCTGAGGTGATGAAAGTAGCTGCAGAGCAAGCAATTCTGGTCTTAGAAAATCAGGAGAGCAAAAGTGATAACATGGAGGCTACCTGTAACACTTGCATGAATACATTTTGATTATCTGCATTACCTGGAAGCAACACGTGATACAGCAACAAGCAAAAGATAAAACTAAGGGTTTCCTGAGCTACTTCCTAGCTATTTATGAGCTATATTCAACTAAAGATCCATGCAAAGAGCTAGACTGTGCATATGCTTCCTGGATCAGTTGCTACTTTAGTTCTTGTAACAACATAATATTTTTCTGTGGTGTGTATTCCAAAGAAAAAGGTTCATGTGTATTTTGTTGTATTTTTGGTTGTTGATATAATGGCAGACAGTCTGTTAATTGCAGTGCTGTACATTTTTGTAGTTTGTGCACTTGTACAGAATCTTTAGAATAAAAGGTAGTAAACTGAATATATCACCATTTTTCATGTAACAATGGCATGCTATCTAAATGCACAGTGTTACAAATAAACTTGTATGAAGCACATATTGACCATACATGCACATCTAGTTGTTTTTTTTTTATAACTATTGTTTATTATTTTGCATGCAAAAGGACAATGATCTCATACTAATGCATGTGGAAACTAGAACAAGTGAAAACATGCACCATGTTAGAAAGGGGTTTTCTGCATGTCTTTATTGGAATGCTTTCCAGTTTTATCATCTAAATCTTCTCCATAAAGCAGATTTATTGGCTTGTTTCACTAAATTATTCTGGGGAAATGTTCAATTTAATGCAATTTTAGAAAGGGAAAAAAGAGGAAAGGAGAAAATGCATTAAAAGTAAACCCATCTGCAAAGACAGTTCTGGGAAATCTTGACACCAAAGCTCTTCTGAGTCACCTCTGAGAAATTCCATCTGCCCACCAAAGAACACAACTGCTTTCTCTGCAACAACCCAGACATGCACACTGTTAAAATGAGAGGCTTCGGGTTCAGGTGCTATCCTGCAAATATGCTGTGATGGAGGGTAATGTGTTTCAGTCAATGCATTTTGACACTGATGTAAAATGGTGAAATGAAAAGACACCTTCCTTCCCAGCAGATAAAAGCAGCAACAGGGTGAAAATGGAACTGGCAGTTTTTTTGTTCACAACGGGGGCTTTTATGTGGTGAAATATATCTAAACAATTTTTTTTCTAGATATGTAAAAATAGAATAATAAATAGTTTTTTGTGTTGCAGAAAACTGGATCAGTTAAGAAAAGAGAAATTGCTTCTGATGGTAGATTTATTTTTTTAAAAAGCAGCTTTGTTGGCACTTTTTATTAGACACTGTCAGGAACACATTGGGGGTAACCTCATGTTCCGTGTCTTGCCTGAGGACACCTTGACATGTGGGCAGAGAAAGCTAGAAATTGAATCACGGATGCCCTTCAGTTGCAACAGCCATACAAACATCTACTTCTTTGAGCATCTCTTTCTCTAAAACATAAATGATGTTGAATTAAATGATATATTTTAGAATAAACGAGCAAAGTTGTCGACATAAGTGTGATAAATTTATATTAATCCAAATTGATATTAACACAAGTTAATGATGAGCTGAAGAAATTTGTGATGAGCTCTGCATTAAATAATAAAAGCATTAGTTTATTGTGAGTTACACATTAGTTTGATATGATTTGCACCGGTATTGTAAACAGATACCCATGTTTTATATAAGTGCTATATAACCATTTGCTGGAAGTAAAAAGACCTGCAGGTAGCAATGTTTGTGCTAGAAGACATCATAGGAACACACAAATGATTCATTTACAGGAGGAAGGTTGTGACAACATGGGACTTTTGACTGCATTCATAATGACTGTCCATGTATTTAGATTAATTAAATCCATCATACGCTAATTTTATTATGTTTGTGTGTGTTTCTGGTTTTAGTTTAAATATCAAAAGTTTTTTGTTTTGTTTTGTTTTAAGCTTGTTCATCCCTGATGCTCCTAACGACTCTTGACTTCCTGTTGAGGGGACCATGAGATGCTATTTTCAAGTTTTTGTACAGGTGGAGCAGATAATCGAACCTGTGATTAAATTGCATTGTGGTATATTTCTGTCTCTGTCCTCTGTCTACTTTCCTTTCTGCTTGCTTTCTGTCCTTTTTCTATTCAGTTGACTCTAGCAGTACTATGTATATTCTATATTATACAGATATTACAGGCAGTTCCTCAGATTCTTTTACTCACAAGAGGGACTGTTAGCTTTTCTAGCACAGCTAACTGCTAGCTTAGCAAGCTGTGCAAAAAAGGCCAACCCGGAACATAACATGACATCCTGACGGAGCTGAGGAGGTGATTTGGGGGCTGCCAGACCGCGAACAAGCTAAAGGCTCAGCTAGTGGAGAATTGGAGGTGCTACAATCCATCAATATCCTCTAGCTGTTATCATGATGAATGTGAACTCACGGCTGAACAAGATGAACGAGCTATCCACACTGAACAACCAGCAGACCTACCAGAAGAGCAGCTTGATCATCTTTACAGAGACATGGCTATGCCACCTTAATGATGCTATTGTGGACCTGCTGAGATTCACTGTCGTGAGAGTCAACGGCGACACTGAAGCGAGTGGCAAAAGTAAAGGTTGGAGATTATCATGTATGTCAACAATCGCTGGTGTAATCATGGACATCTTTGTAAAGACAGCATTGATTTGAGCGTGTTCTTAAACTGCTAGCCAATAGCCTGAAGCCCCTCTGAAAGCAGACGCAGCCACTGCAAAAGAGAAGATCCACTCTGTCACAGCAAGGCTGCAGACTCAGCACCCATTCTATGTATTTTACATTTGTTCTTTTGTATTGAAGATTTGTGTACATATAAGCTACTGGAAACCAAATTTCACTGAAGGACTCATCCCAAAGGGATTAAAAGAGTTATGTCTATATGTTTAATACAAACATTTACTGAAAATAAACAAATGAAAAAAAATCAACTTATAAAGACAATTTACAAGAACATATATAAAGTTCCTCTTGACTGTCATGGTTTAAGCTAGGTTTGTTTGTTTCCTGTTTTATTTTGGTATTGTTTCCTGTTTTGGTTTTATGTGTTTCTGTGCAGCTTCTTTGTTTCCCGTTAATTTGTTTCACCTGGTTTCAGTTAGTTTACTCATTCACTTCACCTGTGTCTTGTTTTAGTTTATGTATTCATGCTCCCGGGTTTCAGTTCTTTTTTGTGGTTCATTTGTTATCCTTAGTTTTCATGCTGTTAGTTTTCATGCTGTTAGTTTAATATTAACTCCCAAAATAAAATCCCATGTTATTCTGCGTTCCATCTGTCTTCTGCCTGCCTTTTGGGTCCACGCACACACACCTCTGTGCCTCTCCAGATGTAACATTAACAAAGCAAATTTGCTCAGCAAGACGAAGCAGCCAGACCATCATTAAGCTTATTAATCTGGACAGGACGAGTAAAAAATAAAAGTAGGAATTAGTTCCCAACAGAAAGACCCACTGCACTGTATCTTCTGTAGCTCTGACTTTATCGTCTGTATTTTCACCTGAGTGGTAACTTTTAACTGATGTTCTCAAATGGTGTGGAGGCTTTTTAAGCAAAGAGGCTTCAGGCTTAGGAGCACTTTTTCCCCCCACAGCTGTAAGCTGTAGTGAATGTTGGCGTTTAGTTTAAATGTGCTCAACTCTATATCTACCTTATTATAATATATAAAGCTTTAAAGACTAATCTCTTTCTCCACAGCTTAAAACTGAATTCAATGAAAAATGAAATAAGAAAAGACTGGCTGTTGTAATGTAGAGAAACAGAAAACTAAAATATTTTTACACTCATGGGGAATGAAGCAGATCAGCTCGCAGAATGTTTTGATCAAACATTTTGAATAATCGCTTCTTGTTGTGTTTGAACATGGCAGAAGTGAGGTTGGTTTTGTTGGGGAATAACTTGCACTTCCTAATCGGCTTGTGAGTAAGTGCTAATTTTCACTGCTCTTCCTTTCTTTGGTAATCAGCTAAATTAGCTGACTGTCACTGTGATAAGACATAATAACATCACATTCATTCAGTGAATCGCTTGCAGAAATTCCCTTTGAAGCTTTGTGTGGGTTGCAACTTTACATTTATTTGCTCAGTTTTGGGGATTTTGTAAAGTAAAAAGAGGTTCCTCCTGTGATCAGACCTAAAAGCATCCTTTAGATGCAGGAACATAATTTTTAGTTAAGATTGTTTATTGAACAGATTATTAAACAAGTGTTTTGTTTATGTAAATCACTTCAAAAATCATTCCACATCTCACTTTATTATCTGCCGCACTGCTTAAGCTTAGAGGGACAGTCATGCTTTCATTTGCTATGTTTACTGTCGCAAACATATGAAAACTAATCATAACTGTGTATAGAATTGCTTTCTTTTGCTGCCTTGCTTTACTGTAACTTTAAACTGTAGCCTCTCCTGCAGCTCCATCATCTCCTGCTTGACAAGCCTCCTTTGAAGTGGCTTTTTTTTCTCTTTAATCTTTTTTTTTTATAATTCCGCTTGTCCTGATTCATACCCAATTGCAAAGAAAACCCATTCTGAGTCATTCTTATGTGCAAGCTAGCATTTCTGGTGAATAAAATAGGATGAAAATAATGCTTCTGGTACATTGGTTTACTAATGAATCTTTAATGGGTATTATATTTGCAGCAAATAACTGCACTTAGATGGGTTCTCATTTTCAGCCTGGGCGAAAAGGCTGTTACAGATACATCAGCGGGTCCTTTTTTGTCTCATGCAAAGCGATCCATCACTCTGAGTTATTTGATACATCCATATTTGCATTTTTGTTGCTAATGTTGTATTTGTTGGGATAATGAGTACTTGTAATTGGATTTTAGTTTGCTATAAAGGAATGATCTCAGAGAAATTTGGGTAAGTGAAAACATCCATCGTTATGTTCATGAATTTTTTTGCAATTAGAAGTCCCTTATTCCCCCAGCAAGGCTTTGAACCAAACTAGTTTCCAGGAATGCATGTTTTTTTAAATATTATTTGGGAATATTAGTTGTTCAGATCATCCATATTTAATAGTTTAGCTTTTACCTAGATCTCACTCTTTATTTGTTCAGGTCATGCATCATTTGTATGTACAATACATCCTCGTGTACTGTTCAGTCAATGCAGCCACACAGCTTCCAGTGGGTGTTAGATGAATATCTCACTCCCCTCCCTTCCTTTCCACTCACCACCACTGGAGAGTATCCACAGCATCACAGAGGGAGAAAAAAAAACCTATAAGAGCTGCATTGTTTCATGTAAATGAGATCATTGTCTATAGCTCCTCTACTTACAAAAAGAAATTGTATTTAAACCCATTGAGACAGTCTAGGCAGAGATAACCAAAATTAGTTGCCAGTGAAGGTGATAATAAAAATGAACAAGTGATTCTTGTTCTGTTTCAGTTATGTGGTTTGAATTTTAATTGCAAACAGCACAGTAACAACGTCCTAATATTCCCTTTTATAAGTTATGCAACCAGTGTTCATTTGTTTAATAATAAGTTATATAGTTAAAATGTTCCCTGACAAATAGGTGGTAATACTATAATGATGCTGTGGATTTTCCTTACAGGAGCAACTCTTCATGGTGTTCAAGTGTTCTAAAGTAGGTTCTGGTTTCTATTGTAGATGCTGCTGCATGGTTCTGAATGTCATGTATTGCCCCTTTAAATTAAAAGACCACTCACTGGTGGTTGTTTGACATTTACAGACCAAACATGGTAAGTTTCATTACCTCTCCATACGACAGCAATTGCACTTTTTATGAATGTCCCTCAAAAGGAAAAACATTATATTATATTTCAGATATTCACACTTTTATAGCTTTTACTAACTAGCTGCTTGATCTTAGTCACAGAGCTCTGATAAGTTAGCCTGCTGAATCTGGAGCATCCAGCTCAGACAATTAAAAATTTGTGGATATTTATGTTCTACTGAAACTCTGAAAATATTGCTGTTTTTCTACATTGTTATCAGTCATTAAATTGTTTTTCCAATACATGCAGAAATGGATGCAGCATGAGAGAATGAATATAGTGACCCGCGTGAGCCTTACAATCAATAAAAGCATTTCTCTGTACATATGATATATAGTTTTATAATTCAGGGTTTGAAGCTGCAAAATGGAAATGTTGTTTTTGTTTGCTTGTTTTTGGTTTGTTTTGGTCCATCACATATTTAGAAAGAAGCCAAAACAAGTGCAAAACTTTGCGATCTGTGATCCATATCTTAATGCGCTGTTGGGTGACAGTAAACAGTAGTAGCTGTCTTAACTGCAGCCATGTTTCGGGATATTTGTGATATATGGGTCTTTATTTAAGACATCAGCTGTTCGTTTGGGTCGTTCAAAAAGACTTTTTCTGCTAGCAGAAGTAGTGCTGAACAAGAATCTCTGCAAATCTTTTTTTTTCTGCTATTTCAAGACTTGTTCTTCGAGTCTCTATGGCAACAAGACTTGTCTACCACCGGGATTTGCTGACAATGCTCTCCAAATTCACGATTATGGGTGAAATAACACTTCAAATCCCAACGGAGTTGAAAAGAAAGAGATGGAGATGCAGGGCAGGAGTGAGGTGGAGGGAAAAACAATGGAGATTTAAACCGTTTCTTCCAACTGGTGTGATGGGTAACGTGCAAGCTAACAGAAATGATGAGCTCCAGGTGCTAACAGGTCTCAGAAAGAATACAGAGAGTGCAGTTTTATGTGCTTCACCAAGACATGGCTGCATGAACACATCCCAGACTGTAATGTGTCTGAACACGGCTTTAAGATGTTCTGTGCAGACACGCAGTGAACGGTTTGGCGGAGACCGGGAGGAGGCGGAGTTTGCAGTGCTGGTTAACCAGTGTTGGTGTCATCCTGGACGTGTCGCTGTTGGGAAGAGGATCTGCCTCTGAGACATTGAACTGCTAGCATATGTCAGCTGCTCCAACAAAGGGGCCCATCATTCAGCGGCAGAGACGGTTAAAACCTGGTCTAAGATGCTGAGGATTCTCTGAGATGATGCTTCAAGACAGCAGACTGGAGTTTCCTCTGTGGTCCTCATGGAGATGACATCAACAGCTAGACTGAATGTATGATAGATTATATGAACCCAGTAAGAACAGTGAGGACCCATCATTAACATTTTTTGTATTAAAAAAAAACTACAATTTGAATTTCCCTCTGGAATCAATAAAGTATTTTTCTTTTAATTTTTCATTCATATTAAACCCAATAGCCTATTTTTAATTGTCCTAATGCAAGAAATATACATTAAGCACATGTGACTATATGAAACATTATCCCTTCAGCAGCTGAGCGTTGCAGCTTTAGTCGTCAGGAGTGGGTTTGCCATGTTTGCGGCAGTGTGTATCCCAGACTGTTTAGGTGTCACTGAAAGTGAAGTAAATCCCAGAAGTGTCATCACTATCCTTTTGCTGAAATATGCAGCTGTGTTATTTTTGATACTTGCCTTTTTGAAACCCCATATATCTAGAGCAATGCGGCTCGTTCAAAATGATTCTGTGGATTTGGTCAATTTTATAGTTAAAGAAATTCATGTATGGATCGCAATTTACTCTGAAACATGTCCTTATTACCAGCTGCACCGGCAGCAAGCCACCAGGTGAGTCAGGGTCCCAATTAATATTTGACAATTTGAACTATTTATCTCAGGCAACGTTTTGTATTGTTTTGACATCACACATTGCTACTGTATAGTAAAAAAAATGGAACCTGATTTGAACAGCCAAAAAACTTCTCCTCTGCTTGTTTATTGTTTACTTTTAAGCCTACCAGTAGCAGTAAGCCTACTAGTTCACTTGATGCAATCCTCACATGATCAAATCTCCAGATTCCCACCTTGATAGAAACGTTCCGCTCTGAAACGTTTCTGGTGGAAAAGGATGCCAGGCAGAAAGCTTATCGGAGTTGCTCCACAGCATCTCCACAGCGTTCGCTGGAACAGTAGTATCACAGAGACCTTAAAAGCTGTAAAAGCAAACTTTGGATCAATTGAATTTTTTCCCCCTTTGGTCTATGTGGTGAAACTGCTAAATATGCACGTATTTTTAGCAGAAGAGGTGAGATCCCTTTATTTCTAACCACTGTGTAATAGTTTGTTCTGCACTGTAAAAGAACTAGTTCAGGTTATAAAAGCACATAAAGAGACAAAAAATCACTTTCCTGTTTATTGCTGTTCCGTAAGTTAAGAGTGAGTTAAATTCAGCTCATTGTTAGCTTTAAACTTAGGTTTTGCATTCAGACAATTTCTCCTTCTGCCATCCATTCATTTCCTTCCTAAATATAGACTCTGTTCAGGGGGAGTGAAGGAGAGAAATTATTATATTTAATTATGTGCATTCAGTTGGCAGTTTCAGTACAGAGAGGTCCCAAAAATATGAAGTTGTTTTCTCTCACAATGACGGTGGCACATAACGTGTTAAAATAACGTGCAAAAACCATGTTTCGCGTTGTCTTGGTTACCGGGGTGATGGATCCGACGGTGACGCCACTGCCTGTCTGAAAAGGTCAGACACCTTGTTAAGGCGCTTCATCAACACAGCTGTAAAAGTGGACTTCTGTCAAGTTATAGCCACAAGTGTCAAACTCAGACTGCATGAGGTAATGCACCCAAGTCCTTAGAAACAGAGAGCAGCTCTAAGCAAGTGAATGTGAAAATAATTTAACATAAAATATCCAACAAGGAAAAAAAAGGCTTTAAATTATCCCACACATGTTGCAAACTGCAGTCTCCTGGTTTAAACTACCAACAAAACTCTGATCATACTGACTTATGTTTGTTTTAAATATATCATGCAGCATTCTCCACCATTCAGAGGTCTCACTTTTCAATTGCATAGTTTAGGTGATGCCAGCAGCTTATTTCATCTTGAGATATTGCCTTAATTTAACCTGGTTCTAAATTTGCTTGGATATGAATGTTTAATAAGCATGAAATTAGATTAAATAAAAAATCTACAAACTACAGAATATAGAAGAGCTGCAAATAGCTTCACCTGCATGAGAAACAAAAAGCTGCTCAGATTTTTATGCAGTAATAATGACTTGAGTATGAAAATACTAAGTCTCAGAGGCCATTTCCTCATCTATCTATCTAT
Organism: Kiunga ballochi; assembly: GCA_037177335.1. Taxonomy (NCBI): domain Eukaryota; kingdom Metazoa; phylum Chordata; class Actinopteri; order Atheriniformes; family Pseudomugilidae; genus Kiunga; species Kiunga ballochi. The sequence continues at coordinate 5,956,745 of JBAMIG010000019.1, forward strand.
CTATCTATCTATCTATCTATCTATCTATCTATCTATCTATCTATCTATCTATCTATCTAT
>JBAMIG010000019.1:5956904-5969030 GCA_037177335.1 Kiunga ballochi
TCTATCTATCTATCTATCTATCTATCTATCTATCTATCTATCTATCTATCTATCTATCTATCTATCTATCTATATCTGGTTTTAATGTTTAAAGTTGAAGAAGTTAAGTGTGTCTCTGAATAAATTGAGCAAATCAGAACCTGTGTAGGCCATATGGATGCCTATTGGTTGACATAAAGACCTCTTGGGAGGACCCGTGGGTCTTCTGAATAGGGTAAACACACATCCTTGTTGCAGAGTAGAATAGAATAGAACAGGAGTTCTCGGACTTCTCGGAGTTGCCGTTTGAGTCCAGTTGGATTAATGGAGAGTTAAGAGCTAAGAACAAAGGCTGGCCATGCTGGAAGCTTTGCAGAGCACATGGCCAGAGAGACCATGGTTCTGTCTGAGCACCCCAGTCGATGAATTTCCATTTGATCTTTTACTGTAACTATGTTCAGAACCTCTGAAACTGAGTTTTGATTTTCCCACAACTTCAATTTTTTTTCACTCCACATGCAAGAAATATTTTATGGACCTTGACCTGGATCATCTTCTGCCTAATCGCCATGACTACACCATCGATCCAGCTGATGAGAGGTTGATCCTAGATCCTGCTAACAAACCTACAGTGACACATCATCGGACCTTTCTGAGCGCCAGAACGAATCACGCACCTTTGGAGCGTCCACACCACAGATCCGAACCAAGTCCTGTCCACAGGTTGTAGCCTCCTCATCAGTTCACACTATACAGTCATTTAGCAGACACTTTTATCCGAAGCATCATTTTTTCCTAACATGCATGTCTTGTGGCAGAGTACCCGGAAAGAAACTCCACACAGAAAGGCAACTGGACAAACCTCCCCAGGCTCGAACCAGCAACCTTCCAGCAACCTGGACAAACCCAGCTTCCTCTTATCTGTGAGGGGAGTCAGGATCTATTTTCTTTACCAGTTCTTAGTCTTTATTGTTTATCAGTTTCAGTCCATCAGATCCAGAGATCTATCTGATTCTTTATTTTACTTCATTAATTCACAACTTCATTAATTAATAAACCCCAAAGTTTATTTATTTATCTTTAACTGTTTACACAGTTTTGTTTCTTTACAAGAGAAATCCCAGCTGATCAGCACTTTCCTCACGTTTTAGGTTGTTTTGTGTTTGTCTCATCTTAGTTCCCATATTTTATTTCATGCTAACCTCTAAAAGAGTTAAATAAATATTCCATTTATTTACCTGGTTGTTGTTTGTCTGTGGTTTCCTTTGTGTTATAATTTAGGTCAATTCAAACAAAATTGGGTCATTAAATTGATCAATTGTTTATTCATTGTTTGATTCACTCTATTATTGACATGAAGGGTTTTCTTTTAAGCCTTAGCGTAACACAATAAGCTAGAAGTTAAAAGGTGGTGCTCCGAGGTAAATAGTGATGTTAATATTCCATAATAATGTTAATTTATGACGCTATAATGCTACAACAATAATAACAATCTACCCTCGAACCATTTTCCAAACCACACAATGTTCTGAACTCCCATCCTCTTTACCAGAGTGTGATATCAAACCAGCACCTCCCGCTCCCAGCTCATGTTGCCATGGTGATAAGGATAGAATCCGTGTCTCCTCTTTGCCATGTCTGTAATTCGGTTATTTTAGCGTGAGAGATAGACCCCGTCAGTGAGCCAGACGGGCTGCAGAGGCCACAGTGAAATTGGGTATTGCATTTTAATGATAAATGTGTTCAGTCACTACTTTCAGCATCATTGAAAGATTCACAGACAGTTAGGAAGCGCAAATGAATGGGCTTAGAAATGACTAATTCAAAACTTCATAAATCAGTCTCCTGTCTTCTCATTATCCAGTCTCATACAGTACAACAGTGAAGGCAGAAGATTGCCCCTTCCTTTAGGATTTAGAAGAGCTATTACTGGAATTAAACTAAGTCACTGGGAACTGTGACATCATTCCTTCAGTGATGGGAGGATTTGGATCAAAAACATCCTATTAGAAATTAATGTGTTATATATGGTCTCAACTTTTCATAACACAGATAGATGCTAAATGTAACCTAAAGAGCAAAAAAGATACATAAACAGTGGAAAGTACTGCAAACAATACTGAAGCGGTAGTTTTATTTTGTTCACCTGTAGAGGTGTCACTGAAAATGTGTCACTGAAAATGTGAACAAATAGCTGGAACAATACTCTTTCTGTGGTTACAAAAAGTGGTTATTAAATTAAAGCTGTACAAAACTTTTGAGCTAAAAATGTTCGGTTATTGAATTTATAAGAAATGCATCTTGTTATAATAAGATACATGAATAGAAGTTAGAGTGTCAAGAAGGCTTTATGCTTCTGTACTTATTTACATGTTTTATTATGCTGTAGATGTATTTTAATCTGATGATGCAGGTTTCAGCACATAGTTTTATTATGTTGTAGATGTATTTTAATCTGATGATGCAGGTTTCAGCACATAGTTTTATTATGTTGTAGATGTATTTTAATCTGATGATGCAGGTTTCAGCACATAGTTTTATTATGCTGTAGATGTATTTTAATCTGATGATGCAGGTTTCAGCACATAGTTTAATTTTTTACGGAAATATGTTGAATCCCTAAAGGTGTGGCGCTGTCGTCTCAATTGAAAAAATTGAGACCATATCACATTATAAAATATTAGTTTTATGTACAAACGTGAAATGCTTTAGGCCTATATAATATATGTTTTGTAGTGATAAGATGAATGAGGAAACTCTGCATGCAGCAGCTCAGAGAAATATATCAATGGGACTGAGTTCTACTTCATATAGGAGACACTGTGAATCACAGTGTCTCCTAATATTACACACAGCATGCTGTGTGTAATATTAGTTTGCAAGTTAGAATGATAGTCACAGATTTTCCGGATCAATAAAGTAAACAGTCTGTATTGAACTTAAAGCTATAAGTAATATCTGCCTAAGTATCTAAATTGCTTTTGTAATAGCAGTAATCTCAAATCACAGCCATTTTGCACGAACATGTCCCATTTATATCCGTCTTCTCTTCAGTGTCCATTCACATATGTAACAATCCACTGCTCTGGCAGGGCATGCTCAGTCTGGCTTGGATTGTCTCTCAAAACCCACCCTATATACTGTGATGTTAACTGCATTCTGCATGTTCTCCTGAGCACCGTAGCATATGGAAAGAGAAGCCCCTGCAGAGCACCATTTGCTAGCAAAACAAGCAATGCCCATAAATGTTAAATGAATAAATGCAAAAGTTCTGTTTAGAATACTGCAGCTTCTGGACCATCATGCCCTGTGGGGTGAGTGAGTATAACCATTGTTGTTTTGGCCTGACACAGGAAATTAGGACCAGCAGGGAGCTCTTTAACTCTTTGCCCTGAGCTGTAACCAGGAAAATAATTTCTAAAACAATCTAATGATGCACTACATCCATAAACTATTTTATTATTGTTCGATTTGATTTGGATGTTGCTTTCTGGTGACTTTTAATTTGTCCTACAGCTTCTTGAAATTTTTTGCATAGGAACTGATACGCAGGAGTAAATTCTTCTGCTGGTTACCATAAAAACTATGTATTCTGGGATAAATTACAGAGAACTTTGACATTTCATTCAATTTACATACTTTAAATGTAGCCATGCCTCCATAGACTTTTTATTTAATTTAATAGCCTTTTATACTCCACTTACTCAATGTGCATCTATATTTTTGCACAAGATGACAGGAAATAAACATGAATCAAGTGCAGAGGAGTAAATTTTAATTTAACATCTATGCAGGTACGTATTTGAAATTCAAACAGGAAATTTTAGCTAACTGTATAACTCTACAAGCATCCAGGAACAGTTTAAGGGCAGCATAGGCCGAGTTTTATGAAGGACTTTGGCTCACTTCTTTGAATTAAATTAAGTTTAAAATGATCGAACTCCATTGTTAATCCAAGATCTGTTTAATTTTTCCAAGCTGAGCATTTTGCGCTTTGGCTTAAGGTGTTTTTGTAGTTCCAGAGTCTTTAAAAGAGGCCGAAGGCTCTGCTTCCCATCCTTCTCTTAAAGAACCAGCTCTCTGTATGGGTTCAAGATTCAGACCCCCTGTTAAGATTAAACTTGAAAATTTAGTTTTTGATATGTCTAATTAGAGTGGGTCTGGCCTTCCATAGTTAGGCTGCCACAGACTTGACTGCTAAGGGACATCCCATGATGAATAAGGACTTCCTTTTCCTCTATGACAGTATTGACATAATTACCATATTTCTACTATTTTCTGCAGATAACGGGGCTGTGTCATCCCTGTCCTCTCCACCATAATCAGTCGACACAGATGGCTGTCTTCCCTGAGTCGGGTTCTGCTGGAGGTTTTTCCCTCCACTGTCGCCTCGTGCATTCTCAGCCTGGTGATTGTATCAAGTCAAGATTTGATGCAATCTGTTGGTTTTCCTGAAATTGACTATTTATTTGAAAATAGCTTGAAACGGTGTGTCTGTACGCCCGGGAAACACAGTTTCTCAAAACACACAAACATTATTGGTTAGCTCCCAGACAAAGAACTTTCTGCTGTTTCTTGCAGGTGTCAAGTCAAAGACTCTCCTTTTAAATGCTGGATGTGTAACTATATAAAGCAATGTGTGTTTGTTCACTATAAGTGCTGATGGTTAACTATGTCTTCCCCTAAAGTCCAAATGTGTTTAATGCATTTGTTCTGACTGGTAACATAAAAAAATGTAAGTATTATGGTTTGAAATTAAGGTTTGTTTTAATCAGATTCTTGGACAATCATACAGTTTACCTGGTAAAGTATAAAAATGTCACATTCTCTGTAAATGGACTGTTTAACTTTGCTGCCATCTGGATCATGATTATGCATGCAATTATTTCTATCACACTGAGAAGTTATTTATCCTCTCTTTTGGAAATATATATATATGAAATGCCTTTAAAGATGGAAAGATGTGAAGTTAATTCAGAAACTTAATGACATCTGATGCATCTCAGTAAAACCCACCTCTGCGCCAACATCCTTGTGCTCTGAATGGGGAAAATCAAAGTCCAGAGAAAATCTGGGACCTGTTCCACCTGGACTTACATCATATCTGAACTCTTGGCAGTGAGCTCAGAGACTAAGTAAAGTGAGCCTCCTCATTGGTTGTAGCGGGTGTCTGAGTAGTTAATAAATTAATTCATTCCAATTGATTGATTAAATATCTTGTCAATTTTAGTTTAAAGCCAGTCCAACTTAGTTCTCTAAACTGGTTACATTCAAACTTCAAACATATGTTCTTTATTTCCCTTTATCTTTTTCATTCTAAATTTGTTAGGTAAGCTAAACTCTCTGTATTTCCACCCTTTTCCTAATACTTTATTTCTTTTGAAATTTTTTTCAATTTCTTTAAATTTTTTTAACTCTTTTTCATTATTATTTATTTTTTAAATATAATGTTCTAATATTAATTTCCTACAGTCTTTTGTATTTACTGCAGGAAAGTGATGGTGTTTAATGTTCCTCATGGTTCAACAAAAATGCCTCTACACCGCCCCCTCCTGGCCAGGAAGACAAGCAGCACAAATAAGCCATTATAGCTGTATTGTGGTTAAGGCCACGCCCTCTATTGACGCCTCTGTTGCTTCCTTGCCATTTCCTCTCATATTATTGTTACTATATGTGTTTGCGCATACATAGTCAGTTTCCCATTAAAGAAAAATGTATCAAAAAGGCAATATCAACTCTGTCTTTTTCTTTACTGTGGTATGCAGATGATATGCTAATATTCACAAAGAATTGGTGAAATGTTGTATCGCTATCAAGATTGCTAGATAACTCTGCTGCACGAAGACCACACAAGACAATCTTAAACAATTTTTGTGTTTTCTTTAAAAAAAATCTCATTTTGAATGATTGTGGCCCGATACTTGAGCTAGGAGATCATGAGCAATGGAAGAGTCAGAAAATGTGAATGAGGGTATGGTTGGCCACAAGTTGTGCATTTGTGCACACATGTTGTCTTTGGTAAGGGCAAGATATTAGAGCATATTAACCGGATTTTACACTACTCAATATCATGATATGCAAAGTTAGGAAGACCCAAATTACTGCTGTTAACAAATATTTGAAGTTATTTAAATGGTGGCTGACAATATAGATTTAGTTACATTAAGCAGTGTCTTACCTGGTCTCTTCCTCACAGTTTGAAACTGACTGCGTACCAACCTAATCCTCTCTGTCTCTGAAATGTTGATAAAATATATAGAGTGCTTTTCGGAAAGTGTTTTACATAAAATAGTTACAATAAAACAACATGCGCAGAGCCTGAACTGGGAAGCAAAAGACAAGTAAACTTAAGAAATAAATAAAGTTAAATTCATTTGCAGTTTAAACTTTTATGTTTATGGTTTTTCCCCAAAAAACAGTCAAACTGACTCATTTTACAATGTACAGAAAAGAAAGCCTCTGACCTTTTGGTTTCTATCTGCAGGAAGCTTTCAGTCGACAATCAGGCTTCGGTCAAAAGACTTCTGCTTTTGAGGTTTTATCAGCTCCAAGTCTGACATTTTTTCACCATGTCTGAGGAGCTTGGGCTTGCAAGTGAGGTCAACATACTTTTTTATTTTCCAAAAAGATACAACTTTGTCAATCCTTCTGTTTGAGGATAACTTTGTCCAGCTGAAAGTAATTAAACTATCAACTCAGGGTTTTACTTATCAGAGGATGTTATCCACCACATAGTGAAGGATCTAATGCAGAAGAATTTTGATGCTATTGTTACATCCTTATGATATTATCCCCATGGGGAAGTATTTATACTACAGTATAACTTATGTATAGTGAAGTAGTACAGTAAAGCTTTGCAGACTGATTGCTCTATATCAGAAACAACAACATAAAAACTACTTTGAATTTCTATGTATGCTGCTAATTCACAGAAGCACTTAATATTTTGCACATAATGAACTATTTATAAAAGAAAATGACACAAGCGATGATAAAAACAAATAAGCTATATAGATCCTGCATTATACATACCTAATCAATAAAGTCAACCATTCCAGGGCACTAACCATTTCTCTGCAGCTCCTGCCCATGATGAGCTATATTGATCTCAAGTTTCCTTCCCTGAAACATCGCTCATCAATTCAAATATACGTCAACTACAAGTCTCACAATCAGCACTGGTATTCAGACACATGTCTGTAAAATCTAATAGCTGCCCGTATAGTTCTGTTGCTACTTTCCCGTATCCATGCTCACATATTAGATTTATTATGGTGAATCAAAATGTTACAAAACTGAATGTCTTAAAAGCCAGTCATTTAATTTACATTAATTTAATTTACATCCTCTTGAAGACTTTCTGCTAGAACATTTGTGTTGGGTTGCATACTCACAGATATTTACAGATCAAGCTTTCTCGCTCTCCTACGGTACACTTTACTGGCCCTGTGAGGGAAGCAGTGCCCTGCTCCCTGGATGCTCTTAAACCATGCAGCCTGATAAAGACAGCTCAATAGGGCCTCATTGGAATTTTAAAACTCCAAGCTCCACAACCATAAACATGCAGCATGGAGGTGGCAGTGGAGGCACTGCATGGGCTATTACTCTGGGGTCCACCACTAACTGGCCAGCAGTCATGTTTCTCCTCAATTATGTCCAACTCTGAACCCAAAACTCCCAGTTGGGTTACAGCAAAGACAGTTTTACTTCATGAGCCCTTACAGTACTGGCTGTGCAAACACCACCACATTTTTCTATCAAAAGTTGGAGCTAGGCTGCTTCACTTTCAATACAAGGTGCAGCATTGTGATTGCAAAGAGAGGCCAACAAAGATACTGCAAACATGACTATCTCCATGTGCAGCTGCCACCTCGACTGCATGGGATTAATGTGAAATAAATAGTTGGAGTTTCGCTCACAATCTCCCCCCAAGGGATGTTATCTATGTGACAGGCCTGGCTTCTTGTTGCTCTAAAATGTCACAAACCAGTGCTGTAGTCCATTCCTAATGACTCAAGAAACCAAGCGGGCATGCTCAGCACTGCCAACTGCATAGTCTTCTACTGAAAGCTTGCACAAGTTGCACGACAGTGTGCTGCATGCACCAGATTAAAGGTGCTTGCTCAGATTTGCTTCTGGGCAAATCCAAGAAACTGCTCCAATCTCGAATGTCTCAAAGAAAGAGGAGATGCAGATACAAGGAGCAGTATTTATAGGTTCGAGTATGTTCCTGGTTTCAGCCACAGCATATTTTTAAAGCCCAGTCGGTGTGCTTTGAATGTATGAGAAGGCAAAAAGACTTCTAATTTAGGCGATCCGTGCACATTTCGGACAAAGTACAACTGCAGGAACAGTAATGAGAGCTGTATTTGACTGCAAGTAAGCACTTAAGGGTGAATTTCCAAGAGCTTTAATCCATCTAGTTTGTAAAGAATAGGATGCATCCTGTCTCCCTTCCTGCTACTGACTGTGTTTAATTTGGATTGATTGCGAGTTTGCATTGGATGTTTTTTCTGCCCCGCAAAGCAAAGTGACAAGCAAAAAAAATAGACGGAATTCAAACCGAAAGTGTACATTTTTTGGCTCTTTTGCTGTGGACATACACAGATGCAGTAAAGTGTCCCAGAGGGTGTGTGTGAGGCGGTGAAAGCAGAACACACCCAAAAAGAGGGCCAGGCTGACCTAGCGATTAAGAGTACTTATAAAGGAAAACTGATTGGGTAACAGCTATTGTGTTTTTGTATTCAAACAAGGACGTAACTGCAGTAATGAATGTTACTAAAAGTGTACCATCAATTTAATCACAGGCCTCCATAAAGATAGGGAACGGAAGAGGCATTAAAGGAAAGTGTTAAGAACTGATGCAGATGAGGCTAAAATATCCAAGCCTTTAACCCCCAACCTTAGATAAAGCTTTTCTTTTTTTTAAAGCCGGCTTAAATTTCAACAATACGGCTTGATGGTGTCTTTCTATTAAACTGCTGATGGGTCACAGGATGAGTTTCACTTGAAGAGGTACTCTTACTCGTTTTTTGTTTTAAAAGATCAATACCCTTTTCTTCCTCATTTTCTTCTGACAGGATCTCCCCATAACCCTTCAATCAAGTGTCACCTCACCAACAAACCCTTTTTATGGCACAAGGTTTTCTGCAGCAAATCCTGATGATATCAAGAGAGGATATTAGTTTCAAACTTTGAACAGAAGTCCTTCTTTGTAACAGAGCACAATGCATCACAGAGAAGATATAAAATGTTGGACATGTTCCAAATCATTTGAGCCAAAATCCCACGCTGATACGTTTATTTATTGTTTCCATTTAATTACAGAGAACATCACATCTCTCTGGAGGTCCTGGTAGATGTTAGATGAAATGCTTTTTAAATGTGCATATTAAGTAGACAAGAATGTAAAAATACCTCGCGGATGAAGCACAAAACAAGTGTGCAAATCCATTAATGTGTTAGTATGATTATGCATCTTTACACTGCAATTTTAATCCCATTTTATTACTGATGAAGCTCAATGTTAAATTCAGCAGCGTTGCTCATTTGATTACAATTCAGTGTTCTGTAGGGAAACATTGGGTCATGGTTTACTGTAAACATGCTCCATCAACATTATCCACCATCAGTGGGACATTAAAGTGTAACTAACCCCCCAAACTACTTTTATTTGCTGATAAACTGTCTAAATTGGGCTATAACAGTGCTGTTGTCTTGTTACTGTGTAATTTTTTACGTTTTTGTGTAAACTTGTTTAATTCGACAAACTCTGGTCTAAAACCGTCTCAGTGCTGCCCTCTTTAGGCTGAATGGTGGCCACTGCAGTTGAATTTTCATATTGGCGGTACATGTTGGTATATGCCTACGTCAGAATTTTTTAAATGTGTTTATTTAGGTCAACATTGTATTCATACTTGTTTGTCCATTTTATTAATTACACCCACCTCTGTGTCTGTCGGCCCGCCCATGTCTGTGGAGTTTTGAAAATTGGTCTGGGGTGGGGTTAGCCTTTAGCATCAAATTCAACCCCACTGAAAGTGCTCAGAAACAAACCTGTTGTCAAACCTGTTTATTTTCATGAGTTTAATTGATGTTTTATCACAAACCTTATACCTTCTGTCAAAGAAGGTATAAGACTACAACTAACAACTAATAAAGTCTTGGACATAGTCATTAAAATCCAAATTTCATCATTGTGCATTTATAGTAAGACAAAAATCTTCTTACGGTGCTTACACAGGTTGCAAATATTTTTTTTTTCAGATTCATAGTCACATATGAATATTTGATATATTACAGCGTGATCATTTACCAACAACAATATTAAATCCCCCACACCAATCTAATTCTCAAAGCCGATTTAAAGTGTTCATTATAGTCACATCCTGCTAAGCTTGTTGAATAACTCAAATACTTTTGTTTACAGAAGCCATAAAATAGCTTAGACCAGGAGTTCCCAAGTTTGGTCCTTGAGATCTACCATCCTGCAACTTTCAAATGAAATAAAATGAAGAATACTTTATTAATCCCAGAGGAAAATTCCCAGATGCAACCCACCTGAATCAATAGGCTCAATTCCTCACCCACATGTCATCCAACTCTGCAGAGCCATGGTACTGAGACAGTCTTTTGAATCAGGTATATTCATGAAGGGTTTCATCAAAAGGTTACAGGACTTTGGCACCTCTGCCTTATATTATTGCATACTTTAAATATTACAATATAATGCAATAGATTACATATAGGTTATAAAAAAAAACACTTAATGTTGCTCAATTTTGAATCACATTCACCGTGGTTCACTATAATCTAATTAAAATGCAGGTAGTCTATCTCCAAACCAGTCCAATGTCTTCTAAATCATGTAAATTTAAAATGAATCTAGCTGCTCTGAATCTTTTCAGTTGTCAAGATTGATGCACATGGCTTCACTAAAGGAAGGAACTTGCCAACAGTCAGAGTGGCTGATTGCAACCTTGTGCAATGGGAAATTTTGTAAATGTAAAAAGCTGACTATCTCGCTCAAGCAGGGTTATCAATCCCCCTGATGCAGAGCTACCAGTCTGCAACTGACTCGTCTCTCTGAATTGTATATCTACAACAAAAAATAGATCAGACGAGAGATATTCGGCTCAAAAGACAATTTCATTGCAGTCTGGATATTTTGGAGTTTTACCCGTACGATTATCCCCACTGATGTCATCCTCATATGTGTCACACTGACTTTCAGATATTCTGAAAATTCCTGAGACATTGCCACATTGTGTTTAAAGCAAACCTCTCGGGAGAAAAATATATTTATATATTTAGATAAATCGAGAGATATCTAAAGCTTTGAACGCATGATATAAATAAGCAGCCTATTTTTGGAGGCCACCTTCCTCCCATCATCCTTTCAGGTGCCCTCAAACAAGCATTACGTGTGAAAGTCAGAGGTGTTCTTTGACAGAAGTACAAGGTGCATTGTTCCGCGTGCAAGACGGCAAATGTCAGAGGAAAAGTAGCGGAACATCAGTGCACTTCTGTTACGTCGGCCTGCAGTATTTTCATGCACTTGGGGAGCACCATGCTGCTGCTGCTGCTGGGATCAAATGAAGGGGGTTTTAACATGCATTGTGAATGACATATTAGTGACACTTTGAGATCACACACACTTGAAATGTAGAAGACAAAGCAACCCTTTTTTCTTCAAGTATATTCTCAACTGAAGGAGACTTTTCAAGTATGCTGAACTCCATTGTCCTCATTGGCTTGTAACACACAGCTACAATACAGTATGAACCAATGAGCTGCAATCCTGGACATTTCTCTCATAGTTTGAATTGTGGTTGTGGTTTTCTTTTAGCATTACGAGTAATTATTAGTCAAACCATACACTTTCCACAACTAATTGGATTGTATTTATAGCATAATATAAGAGGCTGAAAGGTAAGAAGGTAAAAAGGTATGAAAGTGTCAAATCCTCTTTTTATAGATAATGTTGCCCTTTAGAGAGAAAAAATCCAAAATGTGTGCATATATAAAAGCCACAGATTACACAAGCTAATATCTACAGAATGCCTTAGTGCTGTAGGTCTAGTAGGCTACACACATGCTGGAAAAAAGCAGATTTTAAATATTTCTCTCGCTCTGTGTGTCTGGAAA
>JBAMIG010000019.1:5977048-5997168 GCA_037177335.1 Kiunga ballochi
ATTTCTTGTGTAAGTGAGCGTGGTAGAAGCGGCATAATGTCCTTCCATGTGAAGTAATTAATAGACTTCATAGAAGCCACCGCACCTCCACGTTGTCCGTTAATGTCTGATTAATGTGTAAAACTATGGCTCGTTCTTTTTGCCCTGCCTGTTAAGCCTCTACACCCCAATGCGAAGTCCTATTTTAGCTGGTCTGAGACTGAGATATAAAATAAATAATAAATAAAGAATTTTGATGACTAAGAGGATCTCTGTATGTACATGTATATATGACAATCTTTTTGACAAAGCAAATTTTCTCAGCACATTATAGCAGCCAGACCATCATTTTGCTGCTTTATCAATGGACATGTTAAAAACATGTTTAAAAAAAATGAATACACAAGTTACATCTCTTGGGTGCCCCAGTAATGCCTTGATATTCCCCTGGAGCTGGAAGAAATAGCATAAATACATACATAAATTTGTATAAAGATATAAATATATATGGCTCAAAATAATCCCTTTAGTAACAAAAAGCTGCTAAAAACTTAGGTTGTCGGTACATTTTGTATAGTATAAAGGTCTGTATTTAATGTTCATTTTCTTTACATGTGACAGGCTTTGCTGGCAGATCCACAAAAAAGGAAAATATGCTGAGATGTTACAACATGCTGCTTTTTCCTACTGATTATGTTGTGGTTTTGTTCTCTCTGTTTTTAGCATGCCTGCTAACATTTAAGTAATGGCTAGCTACTAGCTTCATAAGGTCCAGAAATAACAAGTATATTATAACTTGTCAGTTCTTCACAAACTGTTGACCCTTTGGCTAAGCGATGCACATACGATATGCTGTTGTGATTTCCAGAAATGCAACATGACTGCATAAATCTCAGGAGACTGTTTGGCTGCATATTTTCTATTTGTATCTCTATGATGTGGTTTGCATTCAGAGCTCTCCCATAGTTGCATGTACGCGATCACACTCATCAGTGATACTAAGTCCTGATCTTTTGCTCCCATTTACTTGCCTGTATGCTGATAGTTATTGTGCTATCTCCTAAGTTTATTCACCATTAACAGCAGTTATGTTTGTGGTTTTTTTGTCCCCTTTGCATTGCTGATGTTTTGCTTCGTGTTGGTCGTGATTTTTTTTCCAGCTGTCTTTTTTTAAGTGCTCCTGATGATTGTCAGTTTTGTTATTTGTTCCTTACAGGTGTAGCAGCTGGTGGTCTGTTTTTTCTTATTTAGATTAAACTGCCGTTACTTTCTCTCTGCTGTGTCTTTGCCTTCCTGTTTGTCTTTTTCTCTTCTGTTTGCTCTCTTTTCTGTTATTGTTTGGGAAAAGATATGCTGTGAATCTATATAGGTAACTCATAGGTTGCTGGTGACATAAAAGAAACTACACATAGTTTGAAATGAGACGTTTTTAGGCTAAAGCTGTTATCTATTTCTGGGATTAAATCTATGAATGAGGTTCCGACATCTGTTCACATATAACCATATATATCTAGAAAATGTTCTGCAGTGTGGTAAACAGCCATGTTAGCTGACATTTCCCATTCATTGATTCCCATCATTGCTTCAACCTTTTGAAGGGCTTTGGTCTGACCTACCCAGGCTCCATGGGAAGGCACAATGCCACTGAGACTGGTGCAAAGCGGCCTGCTATCGATCAGCCCACACCTAAAAATAAAGCTAAGGCTCGGCCATGACAGAAGAGGCAAGAAAAAGCCTGTGTCTACTAATCAATGTTGACCTACAGTTTTAAGACCAGAGTCAATACGTCTTGCTTTTCTTGTATCATTTAATAATTTCTTGAATGCATCAGACACTCTTGAAGACTTATGGAGAAAAAATGTCTGGAAAAAAATTAGTATAATTTCTTGTTGTCTCGTTTCCTGAAGTTGAACCTTATCAGAAATGAGGAATTTCAGCATAATTATGTAAATGTTTAGGGATGTGTTGCCTTTATGTTATGAGCTATGAATCAAATGTAAGTTTTTGTAAGAAAGTGAAAATAATTAGAGGCCAATATGCAGATTACAGGTGTTGCTTATGCACTGCATCTAAGTTAAGTCTTCAATAAACCACCTTACTTACATTTTACTCATTTCCAATCTTACTTCCTCTTCTTCTCTTCCATGATCTTGCAGCCAGAGCTCTGCTTGCTTAAGGCTACGCGCTATCTTCCCATATTTTTCTCTGGTGAATATTTTATTTTCACTTTTTCACGTATCGTTTTCATACAGAAGAAGACTGTATGAGTTCCTTGGCGGTTTCGACCGCACCATTCATCCTGAAATATCTGTTTCTGCCGAGGTGACTATTTGAAAATTTCAAGAGGTTTTTTTATATGGTATATTTAGATCAGAATAGGGACTTTTCATCAATGGGAGCCCATAAAACAAGCATTAAGTCAAATCTAGGCAATCTGGAAAAATACAGACTATACAATAACCTTTGTCCGATGCAAGAAAACTCATTATTCGTTGCTTTTTTTTTCTTTTTCCATCTTCCTTCCATCCTGTTTTTCACTGTTGCCCTGGGTGACTGTGGTTTAAGCTGTCAAACATTTCAAGGCCCCAAATTCTCAACTTAAATAACTCCCATTTAGGATCAGCGGCTCTCACGTTTTTGCATTTGACCAGTTTATATCCTCAGGCTGCATCTTCTGAATGCATGATGATAATAGTCCAATTTATTTTTCTCAGACAGTAAAGGGACTGAAATGGAAAAAGAGAGATGAGGAAATATGCTAACGTCAGTAAATGTGGAAGAATGGGTAAAGGGAAAGTAGAGGGACAAAATCTCAAGTGCAATCATAGACTATTCATAGTCATATTTAAATCAATATGTGCTTATTCACAAATGTTTTATTCATTGGCACAATCTTGACAGGAGAGAGACTAAGCAATAACTTGCATATGGCTGTGCATTACTCCATGCATTAATTCGGGCTGACATTATCTTGCACACATGTGTTTGTTTGTTTTCTCTTGAGTTCACATTTATTCCACCGTGAACTCATGCTGAGGTTAACGTATGTCAGTGCTGCAAGAGAGTAAATGTCAAATAATTCACGCCTCTGATCTGTCATGAACGCTAGCTGGAATCGCATGAGATTTCTCAGAATTTGCAGCACATTTTATATTACGATCATCTTTCCAGCTTTAAGTAATGTGACCTCTGAAAAGACAAGAAGAGCGAACAACAGACAGTGACACAAGCGGTGGCCGTAAATCATTCAGTTTTCCACCATTCAACATACTGGTATATCTCACATTCAGTGCTCTGCCAAGTAGGTAGCCAAGACACCAGATCTGGTTTGGGATTCAGCTGAGACCAAATCTGGGTTAGCGAGTGATTTAAAAATGCTGAAACTACTGGAAATGGACCTTTGATAGAATCCCATGTTCAGCAGTTACTGCTGGTAACTGGGATGCATGCACACAAAGCCTTGTTTTCATTTACACACTGCAGTATGATGCTTTGCAGGTATGTTCTCATTTATCTAAGTGGAACTGACTTTCTCTTTGTGTCCCACAGATGTGTTAGATACCATGCATACAAATGAAGTCACCTTTACTACAAACAGCACTTAATTTGGTGTACATTAGATTTAAATGGTCAGTTTATCAACATGTAGATTTATCCTCTCAAACGTTTCACTCTGCAGTTGAGTCCATTTAGGTTTAATCAAACGTAACTGAGGAAAACCCTGAAGCGGTAATTGATGTCACAAAACAGTGAGGATCAGTCAGAGCAGAGTCTCATGTTTTTAATGATTATTGCAACTTATTGTCCATTATGAAAAGAAAGAAAAGAAGATTTTTATTTTTTTTTCTTTTCTAGCATGGTGGCAAATAGAATGATGTGGTTTTGGTTCACATTTTTTACTTTTAAACCTTCAAGACAACACAGATGGATCCAGACAATAATTTTAATAATTTGTTCCTTTTCCTATTTGGAGACTTTCCTGAAAATTTCATGAAAATCCGTCTGTAAGTTTTGGAGTTATCTTGTTCACAGACAAACAGACAAACTCTTCCAAGAAGAGAAAATGGCAGAGGAAACGGATAAGTGTTCAGTGATGTGTGGGGCCATGTAACTATGGCAGCACCAAAGAATAGAGACAGAACAGGGCATACATAGTAAGACCAGGGGGGTCAGAACCCACAATGGAGCACAAATCCCACCAGCCCACCACAGGGATGACTATGCAACTGCAAAAAAAAAAAAAGGCAGAGGAACGCCCAAGCAATGCACACACAAGCGTCTCAGTACCCTACAATGCATACACAAACCCAGACCATATTTCAAATGTACACATGCACATGTGCACACTTAGGCTGATGGATGGATGGAAAATAGCCATGAAGACAAAAATAATGTATAAAGTTTCTTTTTATTTCAGGCCAAAATTAGGAGTAAAATGTTATGATTCTGCATTTAAAAAAATGGTGTAAATCAGTGTGTCTAAGGAGACCATCAACACTACACCAAGTAAGTCTATTTTAGGGGTTAGAGGTGTAGTTGTCAATTAAATCAAGATTGACTGGAGTTTATCTCCAGTCAAAAAATTGCTTTTTACCCAATTTCTTGAACTTTATGACCCTGATTTTGTTTTTTGTTTTTTTCTTGTCAGCAATGTTTGAGCCATTCTTTTCATTCTCGTATTGTTTATTTTGGTCAATCCAACAAAACTAGCTGCTTAGTTCTGGGGAAAAATTTTACACAGAGTAAATCAGAGCTTTAAAAAATCCTGCACAGCCACCACAAAGCATCAAATTGTTATTTTCCTCTGTTTTACAGGCTTGTTATTTAAAATGCATTATTCAGTCAATCACTAAACCTGCACTAAATTGCCCTGGCACTCATGGGAACAGCACAGCACTGAACACAAACAGCTGTGTTTAAAGTCGCTGGGTGCAGATCCAGTGGGTCATGTTTGGGTTTAGATGTGATGAGTTTTATTCTTCTTGCTCATGGTGTTCATAAGTGGGTTTTAAGGGGACCTATATCAGGGGGCTGCTGCCATCAGAGAGTGCCATATTTGTGTGAAATTTGTATGTTAGCTGTTCAGTTTGGACTTTCAGTCACTGGATATTAAATTATTTACTCACACATGAACAGCATTTTAAACCAACTTTATATTGTTAGTATATAAACTCAGATTAAAGGTATTATAATGAATCAATTCAATAAATTTAATGAATGGTGTTTCGGTTCTAATTTAGCTTTAATCAACAGGTTAGATGTAGCTGAGTGAAAAAACCTAGCGATAAAAGGCATCAACTAATTAACCTAAAATGCTAATTTGTTTCCACAAGTCAGGTCAAGTAAAATAACTAAATTAATATATTAAGGAATAAAGCAAAAAGCAAAAATTTCAGGAGCCATTTCCATAGTCTATATTTAGACGGATTACAAAATAAAGTGCATTGTGGGTTCGCCGCATGGGCTCACAGGTAAGCCCAACCAAAACATGCACCTGTGTGCTGCAATAGGTGGCTCTGGGCAGCAGAAATAGCTCACAGGCAGGTGTGGAAGAATTTGGTACAAGTTCTGATGGGAAACTGATCAGTCCAGACGATGTTCTGATGCAGCTCCATATTTTCTTGCATCTGGTGGAGAGTGAAAAGTTTCTAAAGGTCCAATTTATTTCAGAAGTACAGCGTTAGCTTAAACTCATTGAACTTAATCAATGTTTGATGTTGCACCGCATCACCAAACCGAGTCTCCAATCAGACCGAGTTAGCAGTCGATGCTGATGTGAATGCACCCTAAATCAAGTTAGTCTGGGCCGAGCTCAGGTATCTACTAATTTCTGCAAGCAAATAAATTAAGGTTGTTAATAGCTTGAACTAATCCTCTTTTTTGGCAGCTGTTATTCTCTCCTCAGGTTCATCTCCTTGCATTGGATAGTTGATTATCTTTGTAGAGCTGTGACAATCAGGCTTGAATATTAGATGTGATTTGGGTTGACAAAAGAAGAATCAATCACATAGGACCAAAAAAGAACCTTAAACAGGGAGAGGATTTTTAAATCAATGAAAAAGTGGCCTTAAGGCACATGTTTGCCAAAAGTCTACCGAGCTCATTTTGCCGGCTTCCCATCCCTGTTTAGCTTTAATATTTATACAGGACGTTATTCACCAAATACAATCAATATTTCAATCAGTGCTGATCAATGACTTAGCAGCTACAAAAAGGATGACTGCAAAAGTTATCCATTTTAATATATTTATTGAATTTATATTATTTAGTTGATTTATATCTTTTGGGGGGGGTTGCCATCTTGGAAGGAAGCTGCTCTCTAACACCCCATACTGATGCACACCGCTGGTCAGTAACTGTTAAACAGTACTTTTAATAAAGAAATAAGCATCCCTCATAATACTTCAAATTATTATCCAAATGTTGTCCTGCACAACAGACATCATATCAGCCAGCCAGATATCCCATTTAGTTATTATGTGAATTGAACATTCAGTCATGCAGTACAGGATAACTGCTGACACTGTGAAAGCCATCAGTACAGGCCACACATGGACAAACAAAGATTACAGCTGATATCTACTAAAACCTGCTGCTTGACTTGACACAACTCCAATCTCTGAGCAGTTCTGTAACTGTGAGCATTCCCTAAAGTCATAAAGCTGACTGGCATGGTGGCCAGCCCACGCCTGATGTTGCTTGGACCCAGCATGGAAGCAGGCTGACCGCTGATGACAGATGGGGTGCTGAGATACCAGAGACCTGTGAGGCAGTCACTTTTCCCCACAGACAGTGTGTGGTGACAGCAGTGAACCACCTACAAAGCTCACGAAGACAAGAGGGAGGCATATAGTATGTGAGAGGAATGATGTGTAGAGATACAGTGCTAGGCAACGGACTATGATTCACCCAGCGGTCACGCACGCCTCAGCAGCACAGAAGCCAATGGTGAGGAGACTTGCCAGCAGAAAGGTTGACGTGACATTGGCGATTTTTCAATTTGATATTATGCATTATTATCAAATATGATCAGATTCAGCCCTGTTCTTTTTAAGTCACAAATATCTCTCAGAGGTTAAATAGTCTTGAGAACACTTTTGTTGTTGATGCTGACAAGATAATCATAGTGTGAGATGACCAAATCACAGGGACACCAGAAGCATCCACATCAGACAGGCACAATGAACAGAATGTCTAAGTGGACATTTTCTCTTGAGCCAAAATTGTGTCTGCTCCTGTTCCTTTATTCCATCCCCAACTTTAATCACGTTATTTCAAGGCAACCAAATATAGCATCTAAAAAAAAATCACTTGTATTTTAGATTTTAATAGTTTTTCTGTCAAATGCAGCTAAACTAAACTCATCTTTAAGCTCTGGTAGTGTCACGTTTTTAATATTTGCAGGATTGGTTGTTTATATTATCAAGTGTCTGGACACATTCCCATTAAATCTAACTGGAAACTGTGTGAATGGGCAAGTGTGCTTAGACTTTTGAACGTGATGAAATATCAGGACAGAAAACATGAAAGATGGCCACCGCACTTTACCAGTTTTTTTACTTTTATTTTACCTATGTGATACACAAAGGCAATGAGTGATGATATGTACATGTCAGCCAGAAATACCAGAACATGTGTGCAGAATTCAGTTTGAAGCACAGTTACCATCATCAGGAAAAAGACAGCCATACCATAACTATGTACAAAAAGCCTTTGTGTTTCATTTGCATAGTAGTTGGGACTATGCTTGTTTAAAACTGTCTCTTTTAAAGGAACCCATGTGATGGCTGTCCAGTCAAAATGCTTGAATGAAAACTCATTAAAAGCTTTAGAAGAGTAAAATATAAAGTAATTATTCTTTTATATGTTCGAAGATGTTTAGTTTTCTTTCTTCCGAGACCACAAAGCTGTCCGAGTGCACTCCTATATGCTACATACACAACAGTGTGTGTTCTATGCAGTGTCTTCACAGCTCCTTCGTTTTCCACCAACCTTCAGTTTTACTAAATACATGTGAAATAGACCTGATGCTGCATCATGACACACAGTGGAAACACCATTACGTGACACAGAACAGGTCATTTTGTTTTACTTTGAGGTGAGAGAATGTTTTAAGTTCAACAAATCAGCAGACATTTTGATCAAATTTGTATTAAGCATCCTGCTTATTATTTACTGGACCTTTGTGAAAGAGGGCCTGTTGTGTTCCAACATGCTCATCAGCTGGGACCTTTCTGTATGGAGAGTGGAGACTCTGATTCCCTTCCACAGTCATGTTGAATTAATTTGCGATCGTAAATTCTCCGTGAGCATGCAGGACCGTCCACCGCTCTCTGTCCCTGTGATGGACTGACGATCTGTCCAGGAAGTACCACACCTCCTGTCTCCCGTGTCAGCTGAAATGAGCTCAAATCTTCCATGACCATGAACAAGACAATGTCAGTATGCCAAACGGATGGATGGTTACTTGTTTTCAGAAAGCGCTTCAAAGCCTAAATGACCGTTTTTATTTATTTCCCTGTTTCCAGAGCCGAACCTCACACACAGGCTTTTTCTATGACCTTTAGACAGACATGTTGAAGTTATTC
The DNA here is from genome assembly GCA_037177335.1 of Kiunga ballochi. NCBI lineage: Eukaryota > Metazoa > Chordata > Actinopteri > Atheriniformes > Pseudomugilidae > Kiunga > Kiunga ballochi. The sequence continues at coordinate 5,985,616 of JBAMIG010000019.1, forward strand.
GGCACATTGGTGTAATATTGCACAGTAAAACTCCCAAAGCATGCATTTTGCGTTTTGGTTTTCATACAGATCAGTAAACAGGAGACACTCGCTGTATTTTTATGCAATATCAGTAAAACAGCACGTAATCCTCTTGGCTCTTATAATCCAACTTGATACACTTCTATTTTTGACTTGCATCATAAGATACAGCCAGGTTTACCTGTGTATTTCATGGTATAAATGTTTGCATATATAATTGTTTTGAGTCATTAAATATATTTTTCTCCTCTCTGTAGGACAAGAATACTCTTTAAAATGATCTTATGTCTGGGAAACACAATTTTCTCTTTGTTGTTAATCACTGGAATGTATCTGCAGCCTCTCTGAATGCCTGGACTCAATGCTTTTGCATGCCATTAGCAGGAGAATACAGACTGAAGGCTGTGGAAGTGTTTTAATTTATCACTGTCTGCTCAGTTGCTGTCTCACTATGCAGAGGACACATTGATCACAGTTAATTTTGCATAACCTTGGAGAATGTCAGTATTATTTACCTTGAATGTTAACATTCTTAAGGGCTTATTACAGAAATATCCACAATATGGCGGTGAGGTTAAACAGCAAGATTAGCTCATTAAATGTGGGAAAAACAATCACCACAATTAAAAAGGTCCTTTGTTATGTTTAAGTATGGAGCTGAAAACAAAACCACGAAACAGAAATGTGATTAATTAGGCCAAGATTGTAATGGTTTCCTCTTATTTTTACCTCACCACACTGCATCTATATTGCATTCCCAAACATAGCAATTTCAGTCAACTCTAAAATGCATAAAACTATGTAATAAGCTGCTGATAATATATAATAAAGTAAATTATTCAAAGATGTAATTGGATAGTGAACTCTTTCTCTGCAGCTACATAACCACATAATAAAGTACAAAGTAAATCTAAAAGAAAAAACCATCAGCACTTGTATGAATATAGAGTTAAATATGAGTTATTCATTACGGACTGTGCAGCAAGATCCACTGGGTGCCTTTGGAGTTTAATGAAAGTGTCCACTGCCTCTGAAGAAATATCCCTTAAGATGAATGAGGGGGTTGGATGTGGCGCATCCTAACTCAGCCTTTCATATTCCAAAGTATATTCACAGCTCCAACCCTATTGGTGTGTTTTATTGTCATAAAAGCTAAAACGGATCTGTGATAGCTCGTCATTACACCCCCTCGAATGGTTTCACAGCCTAAAGATTCATTTGGTCTGCTGAATATTGCGGCTGTGCGTCTGGTGCAGAGCCAGTAAAGTTCCCGCCGAAACGCACAGAGTGACATTAGCAAAGCCGACCAAGTGGATACAAAAGGCAGATTAAAACAACACAGTGGGAGAAAAACCGTGAGGGAGGAAAGTTCGTCATGTCATGGTACAATCGCAGAGGTGTCAGCGCAGGATGAGCCATTATCTAATCTGCAAGCTAATGCAGGGGTCTTGTGATGATGCAATGCTAAGGAAGTTACAAGGGATTGCTTCATTATTAGTAAAACCACAGCCCAGACTCTTGTTTTTGACACAGAGGACACTGTTATCATAAATCACCCTTTTCAGAAGCATTAAAAAAAGAATTGCCAAAAACTTGGATAAAAATCTCCTGCATGTATTTTTACTGAAGTAACTAAACCAGGTTACTAAACCCAACTCTCAGCTTTTTGCCAACATAGTGTCCCATCCACAACAGCTGCTCATTAAGATCCTAAAAACTCTTCATTTCACAATATTTCTCTTGAGAAATCAATCTTAAGTTTAGGCCAAAGGTAAAGCAATGCAGCGCTGGGCTCAGGGAGACAGATCATTTCCATTAGTCAGAGCTCTGAGCATCAGATATGCATCACATTTTATCTTCTCAGGCCAGGAGACTGCCTAATATAATGGGATGGCTCAACATGCTACCAGTTGTAATTGGCCAGGCACCATAGACATGAGTAGGCCACCACTGACATGATGGATCAGGATGTGCTCTTCAAACTGTGTGAATGTGGAATTGAGGCGTTTATCTAATGCAGCAGACCTGACAGGTATCAAACTGATGATACTAAGTAACATCTGGTTCTTTGCTTTGGTTTCTCTGTGTTTATCTCAGCTTGATGAATCCTGCTTATCTGACATTCTGTGTACTGGGAGAGTTCTCCTGAATGTGTAAGTACAAGCGTTTGTGACATTCAAGCTTTCTCAAAAGCTATTAATACTTTTTAAGTTTATATTGTGAGCTTATTTTTTACAAGCTATCCATTTAATCTTCATTTGGAATATCAGACAAAGTTGATATGTTCAAAACATCAGGCAATGTCTGAAGCTCATTTAGGAGCGAGCTACTGGGTTTAATATAAAAAGACTGTTAAATAATGTTTGAAGTGTAGAAATACAATGGACATATATGACAATTCATTTGTTTTGTTCATTAATTTATTAATTTTGATTTCGGAATATTTGTAGTATCTGTACTTCTTTGGTTTGGAGTTTAGGACACCATCATCTTCCTTCAGCAAACCCAAAGCAGGCGACCTTGTGGGCTTCCTGTTGTCTCAATTAGCGTTTTAACCCGATTCCATCTGCTGTGTGAGAGACTGCCATACCTGCTTCTTCCCCCATCACCTGCATTACATATGAGCTCATAAACAAATCATAGTTTGTCAGACTGAAAAGTTGTGTGTCTGAGTAAAAGATGAAATTTGATTTGATTCAACACCATCATCAATGCTGCAGGAAAACTGGTTCTTTCTTCATTCTTCTTCTTTTTTAATCCTTTTATCCATTCTTTCTCAAATTTCCCCAAAAAACTGAGAAGAACAAATGTTTTCCACCTTAAAAACAACTGTTCTTTGTGAAGTCCCGAAAAGGATTTAAGGATTTGTGTTTGTGCTACCGTGCTGACGATGGAAATAACAGATTTAATACATAAACATTCAGTTTGATCATTTTCAGCTATTTTAGATCTACAATGAAACTATTTTACTGATTTTGTGAATGGAAATTCATCTTTGGTTTTGGCATAAAAACAACAATTAATTGACCGTAACAATAAATTTAAGCTGTGAAAAAAAAACCCCAAAAAAACCATGATGCACTAAGTTAAACCAAATAGAAAAATAAAGCCAGCACCAGAAACTAATCATCTCTCTCCATCACAATACATCACCATTCATTCATTTTTCAGTTCCACATGTGACTAAGCATTTATATATATGTATAATATGTGTGTGTGTGTGTGTTTATATATATATATATGATGATCCAATGATCATCAAACCAATGATCATTGGTTTGTAACAACACATTTTATTCCATAAGCCTCATCCCACATCTCCATCCTCCATTCTTCATTTATTCCCCAGAATTAATGCCATTTCTACAGTTCCTTCTGCTTCAGTTGCTTCTTTGTTTGCAGCTTTTCATCCAGCAAACACTGAGCGCTGGGAGACATGTTTCATATTTTGTCCGAGCAGCACAATGTAATTTGTATTAATCTCTTCATTAATGTTTCATTAAGGATAGATGCTCTTCACTTCAGTAAAGACATTCATAAAACATGTATGATAGTGAAGCTTCTCTCATTGGTCTGTCAACCAAAGCCAAGGTTATTTCTGTCCTCTTTATATCAATACTAGCAGAATATAGAAGACTTGTCAGGTGGGTGAAGATAAAGTTAGCTGTATTTATTATACTTAAAGGCGGTGGTTTGCTCAAACATGCACCACTTCAGCTGCAGGATTATGCTCACACCCTGAGTAGCTGGTTTCAGATCATCAGCTGAAGATTCTTGCAGTGTCACCCCACCGCCTGCACAGCCTCCTGTCATAGTTCTGGAGTTAAAAGAGGATTATTCAAATGCCCGCTCTTCAACTTTACAATAGCATCTGAAACCATCAGTCTTTGAGGCTGTTTAATCTTTGATTCTCTTGAGATTCCAACTGTAATTTTAATGAATTTTCATTTGCATGCAAAATGATGACGCCTCTGCTGCATGCTAAGCGGTAAAAAAAAGAGCAATTTCAAGATTCAGTTTGGTAACACACACTGTTGACAGAAGCATAAGCAGCAGGGGGGGGGATAAATTATGGACAAAGAATAGGTTACTGTGCGTGAGCATATCATATGCATCAGCGGTGAGTTTTAAGTTCCTGACAAGCTTATTAGAATCGATGTATACAAAGTTGTCACTCACAAGGGATATCAGGTAAAGTACTACAGAGTGTTACTGTCAGTAAACAGAAATCAAGTCTCCACTATCCAGTCTGGATGTATCCATGCGAATAAGGATCTTAAAGTACTATACGATCCCTGCATAGACCATGAAAAATGACAATTTAGTTTGTGCCACCTTCATTTTAGGAAGTCATAAATCAAATTTATTACAGGTACAGGTTTAGAAAGTGACTTCACGTTCACCCTGCACACTACTATATTCTCCATCAAAAGTGGCAGCTTCCCTGACAAAAGTATAGTAAAACCGTGGCAACAACTTTAGAAATATTTATGTAACAGCTAAATTTGGTTCAGGGAGTGTGTGGTACCCAGGAGAAGAAAGTGTGTCAGTTCAATTTTTTTATACATGTTGAGCCATTATGCTACTTATGCTAACATGCATTGTTTTCAAAGGCCATTCATCAGCTTTCCCTTGCCCACATTTATACAGCATTTTATTCATAGGTCTATACTATCGGATGGGATAAGTAACTTATGTGGAGGCTATCCTCAGGAGGAGGCTCACATTTTCCTATAGTTTGGCCTAAATCTTTTAAAATGTGGATGTGAGGTTTCTTACACCTAAGAGATGTTTAAAGGGTATTATTTAATGAATCTCAATCAAATTTGAAATATTATAAAAGATTATTATGAGAAGGAGTGTGCAATCAAAACATAAATCAGGCCAAATAAAATGAAGCCAGAGGGCTACTTTTTAATAACAACATTTCCACTTGATTATGAATGTGGGAGTTTGTTTGTGGTTTGGTAAGTTTTTTTTATCTTCTTAGTTTTTCTATCTTAGTTTGATATTTTTTAATTAAATCCTCTTTAAGTCACTATTATCCTCTTGTGTTTCTGAGTTCTGTATTTGGGCCCTATCACCTCCTCTCTCATGTTTCATGGCAACAGTGCAGACAATGCATGTATCGATAACATGGATCACCAACCACGGTCGTCATTGGCCTGTGTCCTGCAGGATGTTTCCCTGATTCAGATAAACAAGATCTCCAATAGCTTGTTTTTGAGATCTGCACCCGTGTTTTAATGTCCTGTTTATTTGAATCAGGTGTGTAGATTCAGGAAAACATCTAATACCTGCAGGACACCAGCCCTCCAGGACTAAGGGTGATGGCTTATAGAACAACCTCCAGAACATTTAGTGGTGCAACAAACACACCAAACAAGAAAGGCAAAGCATTAAGAAGGGGACTTTAAATCTATACTCATGTTTAGCACTTGGACAAAACTGAGTAAAAGTTCTTGGACAGGAATGGACAACTTTGGTCAACCGCAGTCCAGCAAATGTACTGGGTAATTAGCAAATGTGTGATGTTAAGCTCTGCACTAGTTAGCTAATTAAGTCTGGTGTGAGTCAGGTGTGTTGCAGCAGGGAAAGTCCTAACCCTTGCAGACTGCAGCCATCGAGGACCAGAGTTGTCCATCCCTGTTGGATGAGTGACATAATTGCCAGAAATGTCCTAAAAGGGTAAAGTGACATGAAAACCACGTTCATTTAAGCTTGAGATGCATTTGTAACCTGTTCACTAATTCATTTGTTTTCCTTAATTAGACACCTTTAGGTCGACTCTAATTGCAGTACATGATACTTTCTTTTTGCACATTTTCTGAAGCAATATCCTTCTAACTTTATTCATATAGTGTCACTCTATATCTCAAATTTACCTTTGAGCAGTTTGTCTTCCTAAATCTGTTTTTTTGTGCTCTCGTGAATGTCATCACAGCTACTTGGAGTGAAATAAACTGCAGGAAATGGTAAAATGTCCATTTGTCAACATAACAGTCTCTATATAAAAGGAAAAGATTTGCAAAAAACTTATAGTAGCTTTAACAAAGTGATGCCATACAGTCGAGAGCTCTTCAACAGCTTATCTTGTTGAATAATCTGTGCAGCCAAGGCCAGAGATGCAACTATTTTTTTAATTTATTTTGCCCAACACAACAAACTAACAATAGCACCTAAGCTAGTAGCAGTATGTCTGTTTATCTTTTGCTAGCCTCGAACATTGACAGTCAGAACATGAAAGTCGGGAATGGTTTTATATATCACTGCATTTATTACTAAGATCAAAAATGTTCTGGATTAAATTAAGGAGTAGAGTTATACCTGTGTATAACAGTTCATATTGAAAAGATGCCTATATTTCCAACGCCTTATTCATCTGTGTATCCTTGACTCCCTAAATAGCTACATGAAAAGATTTGAGTAAGATTTGTTCACTAAATGCGTCAGTCTGTGTTAAATCCAATCCAGGGTTTTAAAAAGAAATAACTACGAGCTGCCCTGAGGGAATTTTAAGTAATTCATGGCTTATTAAATCAAAATCTTTAGTTATTAAATAATTCACACATTTTGCTGCTCTGAGTTTTAGCATTAGCATTAATATTAGCATATAGTCATACAAGCTAATTATAGCCATCTTGGAAATGATAGACCAGTCACTGTTTGTTTTTGCTTTAATACCTTCAAAGCTAAAAATAACAGCTAATGTTTTTTCCAAAGGTCATTCGTTTGTATGTCGGTTTTTCATTTTAGCAAGAATCACAACTGATTTGCATTGGTAGTAGCAAGGTGATGTGAAGCTAAGCCAAAACACAAAGCTGTGAAAAAGAAGGGAAAAAAAGTCTTGTTTACTGCCTCTGGATTTGATGAAGAGAAGTGTGAATATCACCCAAATGAGGTGTACAGTGGTGTTTACAAAGAAAGATAAATGGATAAAGCAAAAGACCAACAGCAGCAGCATTCATCATTTTAGAAGACTGTCCACTAGATTGTATTATCCTTTGTTCCACATAACACAGAGATGTGCATTTCTGCAGTGCTAGCTTCTGTCTTTATTTTATGTCTTTCTCTGAGAGATTAATAAAATATCAGTATAAAACATTATTACTGATGTCAAATTTATGTTTCATCGCATTGTTACTGTTAACTATTTTTACAATGAACTTAAATTTTTAGTTACCTTTTAAAAGTCTTTAAGTATATAATTATAACTATTAAATTTTATACGTTTAATATGGAGCTACCATGTTCAATTGAATGGCACCTGTTGGAAGTAGGAAAATGTTGCGTTAAGGTGTCTTCTAGAAAAGCTCCATTCAATGTATGTCCCATAATGACTGCTAAGCAAACACAACTTTGCAAAGACACTCCTGATAAATCAGCTCGTTACAAACTATCGCTGTCCTTACTGTCTGCTGATAGAACAGGTTTATTTTCTGATGGCAAGGACAGTTGCCATCTGCTTCTCTCTGTATCGTGTTGCTGTCAGAAAAAGCTGATTGAAAGCAAAAAATAATATGAAATAAATAAAATATACTGTGGCAGCGTTGGACTTTAACAGGCAGAGCAGGCTGGCTGCTTCTTGGTCAGAGCTCGTGACAAATGTAGCCCCTGAGTGGCTGTGTCAGGCTGTGATCCTGCAGGATCCTTCATGTTAAGTATGAGCGTTCAAATTTTTTCATTAACTCCAGGTGCTTCATCCCATTTTCTCCCACTCTGTCATCTTTGGCCAGAACGGAGCAGTGCGGCCAACGCTGAGCAGCATTTTCACTTTCCGCTCTGTTTAAATCAAGTCCAGAAAGGCGGAAACACATGACAGACGATCTCTGCCCTACATGCAGCTCCACCACATGCACATTGAACAAGGACACACATGAAGCTGAAGCCACAGACAAAACCCACTTTGGAAAAGAAAGGAGAAAAAAAAAAGCATAGAGCTAAAGGCTAGCTCTGAATCAGCCTCTGGCTGTCCTTGAAAAACCTCCTCTGGGTTAGATCCTCCTGGGTGGTCCAACCAATGTGGTGCACTGAGATGATTTATCTGAATGGTTGACAACTTCTGCACCACTTACTCAGACTGAATGTGTCTCCAAAGAGAAATACTGTCACCGCCTTAAATATGAAACGATTGACAGATACACAGTGGGCTTGTTTTAACTGGTATTCAAGTTTCTCAAGTTTTTTTTTCTAAGTTATAGAAGCGATTACATAACTGTTATTTATTACAGCAGCTATCCCACAAACTACCCATTACTGAAATGTTTAAATTTAGAAAAAAAAAACACCATAATACGCAAGTTATGTGCACAAGAAGACATCTGTTCAGGCAACGATCCCTGTCATGCAGCATGAGAACAGCCTAAACATACAGTCAGGCTCCTAAAGAACTAAAGCAACAACATGGCTTCCTGTAGCAGATGGTATGGCCCCAGCAGGGCCCTGGTCTCAACATTGTGAAGTCAGTTTGGGATTACATGACAAGCCCAAAGTAAAGCAGCCCAAATTCACCAAACAATTTTAGTGTGTTCAGCAGGATGTTGGAAATAATCTCAGGACTAAAAGAGGTACGTTTTTTTTCTTTACTTTTCAACGTCAACTTCTTTAGGATTGATGCTCACTAAGTGTTTTCCTATAAATAGCTTTTTATTAATAGAATTAGTATTTATAAACTGACATGAGAGCAGTATATGTTTTTAGCACCACAGGGATTCCCGGTGACGCCGAGGCGGATGTATGTTTCAGAGTTGCGTAACTCCTCGTTTAGTGCAACTTTCCTCATTTAAACTGCCAATTTTAATGAAAATATATATTATTATGCTGCTAAAAGGGTTAAAGTGATTGTATCGAGTCCAAGATGTTTTTCAGCCAACGCCTAGAGGCTAACGGCGGGATCAAACTTTAAGGATCATTCTTTCACACTGTTGTATTTGTAATTACCAAATGCTTCCAAAGCACAACAGGCAATTCAGGACATATAGAAATGATGGGATTTGCATGTCTCATGAAAACATAACGGAAGCCAGTATCAGAACCAACCAACTAAAACCCATCTGAAAAGGAACACATCTCTTTTTCTGTCTCCTAAAAAAGCAAAGCTGTTGTACAAAACGTTCAGCTTTCAGCCCTGAAAGAAGCTGTCAAATCAAAACAAAGGCTGTTTAAAAATGAACACTTTTGATTTGAATGAATCATTGATTTGATTAAATTGATCAAATAGAGTTCATCCAGATCCGATAGATAAAGACACTTGCTGCATCAATTTTAATGCAACAAATGAACCGTTTGTTTATTTACATTTCACTCGGAGGGAAAATATGACTGTATGTAAAAATATCTGTGAGCATCTCAGATGAATCAACGACTTCCAGATGAACTTTTCTCTATTATAACAGCTGCAGATGTTCACAGCACATTTAGACATCAGTGAATGTCTTATTGTTTCTTGTTCTCATCAATATTTAAAAAATCTTTCATCCTTTTTACATTTTTTATCTAAGTCCCAAGTGAAACCACACTCAGTCACATTTTATGCAAAAGAATACAATTAGCTGAAAATGCATTGAATTTCAGCACATTGCTTTCTTATTAATGATAGAAGCAATGGAGTCACTTGTGTTACTTTCAAAAATACTCAGTCATGTTTAGCTTTTTATGTATTTTCATGTGAGTGATCCCTCGTGAAGTAAGAGTTATTAAATGCAACAACCAAAACAACTGCTGAGTATTGCAACCCAGCTGCCTTTTTATTAGTTGTTGGTCTGTTGTGATCCTTACAAACAGTAGCAATCATTGATCTTTATTATTGTTTGTTTGCAGATTTGTTCATCAGCCATCTGCTGCCAACAAGAATGTATTCTAAGAGATTACTTTGCACCCGCGGGTCATTTTAAACCAAATAACTGCTCACAATTATGTTTTTCTAATTATGATTATTTCATAATTACATGACAGAGCTTCCTTGCCAAAGCAAACACAACATGCTCTCCAGGCTACTAGAGAGAGAGGTGACAATGTCACTGGAAGCAATTAAAAAGCTATCACAGGGAGCTGAAAAGGAAACATTTCCTATTAGATTGTAAAGTTAACCACTGGCTTGAGCCAAATGTGGCCACAGGGGTACTAAGATGTTATTAGTCTCTGCAGGGGCTGTGTTGTTGCTCCTCTGTGCTGCTGAATGCTAAAGTCAGCTCTGTAATGACCAATAACTGCACTTTGTGTTGACACTCCAAAGACAGCCACATCAGGAGTCCTCATCTCTATTTGACTTGTCATTGTTCACATGATCTCCAAAAAGCATGTGGTACATTTTAAACGCTTTTTGTGTTGTTTTTTTTCCCAGTGTTGCAGCTGTGGAACAGCACGTGTGTGTCGTGATCGGGGAACGTAGATGAGATTAAATCCCACTAGAACCACAATCTTTCAAGCTGAAGTAACAGTAACTTTCTCTGCCATTTTCAGGTTTGAATGAGCAAAGTGCACAACAGACTGAACAGTGAAGTCCGTTTCTTCTCGATGCTGCAGTTAATCAAGCATCCAGTGTAAGTGCAACAACTTTATTAATTCATTTATCTGAATCAATGAGTTGAACAAACAAGGAAAAAAATATTTTCCCTCAAATCTTATTCTAACATGTCTGTGAATATTTAGTCTGATTAGAAATACAGTATAGATCATCCAGTCAGGACTAAACAGCTGTCATTAACACACCTAGCAGCAACATGCTACAGCATGAGTGGCACATTTTAAACCCATTTCAGTTATATAATATATAATACTGAACACGTCCTGAGCCAGCTATCATTGCTTTATCTTTGTTTTTTAGGTTAGGTGATTTTGAGTAGTTTTCTGGAGGGGTGTTGAAGGTATTTCAAAGTGTTTCTTCAGACATTGGCTGCTATTTTACTCATTTTCAGTTCAGTCTGGGCATCTGCCGTCTCACCGGGTCAAGTTCTTTCTCTTCATTTGTCTTTGAAAAAGCCAAAAGAACCTGAAGACAACCTATTGCAAGTACGAGAAAGTTTTTCTTACAGAGTTCAGACTGTACTGATGAATATAGTTTGTTGTACCAAAGATTGTTTCAAAATTTGATTAAAATGGTAAAAAAAAAATCTGGTTTTGCCTCATACCCTGCATTGTTTTTCATGCTAAAAATAATGTTTATGTGGATAAATGACAAGCCTATGCACACCCTGCTGTCAGCTGAGCAACAAATACGACCTTAGTCAGTCCACAGATGCAATCAATGAACAGATCCGTGTAATTATTTAGACATTAACATGTTTTAGACTGAAGAAACAAAAATTACCCAAGGTTAATAACTATAAAACAGGGTTGTACACAAATCTTGGAAGAAAATTTAAGACCTTCAGGCAGCCAAGCTACGGAAGCCGACAGCGGTCGTACTCGCATGATTTTTTACCAGTGTTTTCTCGTGATAACGAGATAATTATCCCGTTATCACGAGAAAACAAAGTCTGTTATTCCGTGATAACGGATTGTGTCTATTTTCGGTATGGCCTCCGCAGCAGA
>JBAMIG010000019.1:6014946-6025150 GCA_037177335.1 Kiunga ballochi
AATAATAATAATAATAATAATAATAATAATAATAATATGTACCTTCTAGGGGAAAAAATATATATTGAATTTAATTCATTCTCAAATATGTGATTGTGTCATCCCTAAACAGCAGAGTTTATTATAATCAGCTTTGGCAGGGAAGAGGCACGAGGCTCCTTTGCATGATGTAGTTTTAATGAAGTACCATTTAAAGGTCCAGAAGTCTCAGGGATTCCAATATTGATCAACTTGTCCCTTGTAAACAAATATACACCCAGTTTCTCTCAATCTTTTGATGGCATTACATAAAATTGGGGATAATCCAACATCAGCTGTAACATGTTTCTGCATCAGTTTCTCTTCTCTAAAAATCTACAACCATTTGGAAACATGTTTCCTGTCAAGATCTCTCAAACGTTTTTAGATGTTTTATATGTTCTCTTAAGAACTAAGTCCAGCTTATGGCATATAATTGATAAATGCTTATAATCTAAAGTTTCTCTCTTGCTTATATTTATTATTATTCTCGCCTTCATATCTTCCACTTGGTTCAATTGATTTCTAAACGTTTGGTATCAAAATGTTCTGCTTATTCAGCAAGAATCTGCTGGAAGGTTTTTACTCTTTAACTCTTACATTTTTAACCTTTAGACTTTTTATATTGCTATTAAAATAAATGTAAAAAGCTTGCGCTCATTGAAAAAGTTGTACCTACTCAAAATGCTACTCCTTCCACAGTTTCAGCCAGAATGACCATTTTTCTGGTACAACACAAACTCATTTTAGTTTATTTTCAACCTTTTTACTCATATATTTCTACAAGATGTTGTTTTTATTATTTAATCCTTTCCTCTAATGACTTGGGCTTTACACTGATGAGGTTCATCAAGCAGGTTTAAACCCTTTTTTCCTCTTAAGCTCATTTAGTTTAACCTTGCACCATTTTCATCAGCTTTAAACATCAGATTGAGCCTTCAGCCCTACCACTTTTCAAATTTAGGATCATTAAGTTTTCCTCAGCATTACAGTTACCGCTGTTGTTTTAGCAATTGTTGCATTTTGTTTGGTACATTTTATATACCGATGGCTTTGTAGTGGATTAGACTAAAGTCAAACCAGCTTACCATAACGGTGGATCTGGCATCAAAGGCCACACGTTTGATCCTCTGAATGATGCCGTCGCCTCCATATGCCTGCAGGAAGACACAGTTAAAGAGAGACTGCGAAAAAGCCGTCCATTCCATGCAAATAGCATATTTACAACACAGCACATTTTCTACAGCTCTTAAAATAAAACGCGTCTACATTTCTCAGCTATGATACAACACAGACTGACCGTTTGAGTCTCAGGTATATCCAGTGATGTGATCATTACATTGCAGGCATTCTTAATATGAGTTAACTGCTGTGGCTGCTTCCAGTTTGCTTACTGTCCAACAGCTCGGCTCCATTTGAGCTCATTTGTTGGCAGAGGCCCCTGGGCAGCCAGTGAATGTCCGTCCTGACTCTAATTCATCAGGATGTCCAATTAGCAGGCTCTGCCTGAGCAGGACTCTCTAAATGAACTCATGATGGGTATAGGAGCATTCAGACGTTGAAATATTGAGCTCAGACAGCAATGAGTGCTACGTGAGTACTTTCAGAAGCTTTTGCAGCATGTTGTTGGAACTGGTTTTTTTTTTTTTTATTTAGTATTTTGTTTGCCTCTTTTTTGTTTTTCTCAGTGTAAAAAAAAGAAAAGGAAAGAAGATTTGAAGCTGGCGCAGACGTGTGAACTGCAGCAGCAGCAAGTGGAGATATACGCCTGAAAAAAACACAGGTAATGTTGCCACAGACAGCCAGCTCTGCTTCCTGGTGTTTCTAGCTTTAATGCTTTTAGGAAAGCACAAAAAAAATATGCAGATTTTATTCATGTAAAATCCACATTAACAATTCTTACAATGTTAGTAACTGGAGTCCTCTTACATGGTGCACAAACCAGCCATCGCAGTGTGACAAGGTTGAAATTATCCAGGCTTATGCAGGAACTGAAAAGCAGAAATCTGGAGGTTTCTGCTGCTGATTTGGTAGGAGGTGGTTTGTTTTACCAAGCAAAAATAGCCCAGGCCTTTCTGGAACTTCTGGCTGTTCGAGTTATGGCTTTATACATCTGGTGACTTTAATAAACAGCGTGGTTTAAAGAGATGACACCTCCTTTTCAGTGCCCACCACAGCAAAGAGTCATGTAGCAATCCCACTGAACACAGGAGCAGATAAGCCTTTAAAATAGGGCATCCATGTGAAATCTTAACATCCAAAAGACGGGAAGATTTTCTAAGGAGGACTTACAATGCAAGACACAAACCCTGATTAATGAAGACTATTGCTGTGATTATAATGGTGCAACACAAGGGGAAGGGAGGAGCAACGGGTTACACTGAGCTGAATGCATAAACAGAAAGCAAGGAAGGGAGACGCTAGAGGGGGAGAGAGAAGTAAAGAACTCTGACCTGTGCAGAACCGTTCAAAACATCGTTGATGAATTGGACCAGCTGTTCCATGGTCTCAATTGGCTCACCGGGCAGGAAGTACTGCTCATTGGATGTGTTGAGGATGATAACAGAGGGCACCGTCACCTCGCTGACAAAAAAAAGAAACCACAAACACAGCTTTTAATCTTCTCAACCTTGGCTCCATTATCAAAGCGCGCCATTAGATGGAGCAAAGTGCTGTTTCTTCAGAAGCAGATTGCAACACAAAGAGCATAAAAGTGAGATAAACAAACTCGTTGTACTAAGAGCATCCTAACTTTCCCCGTGGGTTTCTTTCAAAGGGAAGATTTTCTCCAAATAAAAAAAAGGAAATAGAGCAGCCTGGCTTTTTTCAGTGGTAGTTTTTCTGTCTTTAATAAAAAAAATAAAATTAAATAAAAAACTCAGAGGTTGTATCAGTTTGTGCTGATTACCTTTAAAAAAACACCTTTACAAACAACATCCAGCTAATAAATTGCAGCATCAGGTGGAAAAGAAAAAAAAATATGTTGCCAACTACGGCCAAAAACACTAAATGTGAGCAGTTAACCCATCTTCTTTTTAGCTAAAGAGTCAAAACAGTGAAACGGAGTAAACTCCTGAGCCGGATCATTTCAACAAATGGGCAAAAGTATCATAAATCGCAGCTAGATAAGGAAGAAGGTCATAAACATAAGCAATCCCTCTTCCACACGTCTCGTGCAACACCAAAGCCTGGCTTAGATAAGGCATGCTGGTGCTGCGATGCACACACACACACACACACACAGGCACGCACATAAACAGTTTATTACTGCACTGCCACCTTGCATCCCTGCAGAGCTACTAAACCCAACGACACAATTACTCACACACGCACATATCCATCACTGTCCCAACCCACCACCCAGCTGAGATCACAAGTGCAAACATAAACGCCAGTGCACTAGAGTCATCAACGCCTCACTACTCTGTCCAGCTGAGATCTACACACACACACAAATACACACACATAATGAATGCATAACTCCATCTGACATGCAGCCTATTCCAACAGATGGCACCCATTTAAAGTAAATATGGATTAGTCTTTACACCTGTGAGTGGGACTGCTGGGGGTTTGCTATAATGATGAAGGGTCCTACTTTATAAAATGAGTCACTTCCTTCTCACTGCACTGTTTTGTTACATGCTACATCGACTGTTTGCTCAAACAGGAAGTAACTATTTGACTTATTATGTATTTAACTAAGTAAGGTATACCAAAATTAGTCCCTTAATTATTCATTTGGTCAGAATTAACAGAGTTAAAGTGGATGGACACACTTTAGGAGTCTGGTTTCCTCTTGTTTTACTTGTGGACAGGGAAAAAATGGATCTCTTCATGTAAAAGAGCCTTAAAATTGCTTTTGTTGCAAACTGATTAAGTTTAATTGAAATGTGAGTTCTTGTCAACAGTCTCAGGAAAATATTGCACCTGTCTGTGCAAAGCCTAAAGCTAAAGCCACAAAGTTGTGATGAGAAACAGAATTCAGAATCAAATTTTATTGAGTATGCATTCATTTATGTGTGGGAATCAACTCAATTTCCTGCGCAAGCCTACGCCTTTCACTAAAAAAGCTTATCCTGTGATGTATTCCCTTCGTGTTTTCACTCAGCTCTCATCTCTCCACATCCTTCTTATCCAGTTTAAAAAGTTAGCTCTAATCCTATATAATAAACGGAGGAAAACACATCTTTAGGATTCTGAGTGCTGCTTGTTTTATGTACGATTGTATTTGTGTCTGTGATGACATGGGCAGCCCTTTACTCCACACAGGCTTGTGCTCCAACACAGTAATCGTGGTGATGACAGAAAAGGGGATAAAAGCCATCAGATTTATTTCCACGGCCCTCCTATGTGGGAGGATTAGTGGACAGTGACAGGCCTGGATTTCATTCCTCAAAGGCAGGCAATTAATCCTGCACGACAGCAGCCAAAGTCCATCCAATAAAGCCCAGAAATATACATATTGTACATACCAATGCAAATTTCGGACTGCTTATTGCATCTTTCATCTTTAAATATACACAATGTCTGCTTTGAGCTGTGTACCAGGACACTGGTGGTTCACTGTAGTCATATTTCAAATGCAACTTCTACTTACACTCGCTGGCACACGGACTTAATTACACAGAACTTAGGAGACCATGTCGGCTATAATCTTTCTCATACAAACAATAACATGCTCAAATTAAAATAACACCCAACAGCAGACCCATTATGCTTGTAGATTTGCATACAAAATTATACGGACACACATAATGACACTGTAGGTTGTGTAGACACAAAACAGACATGCCAACTGCTAACGCCTGGCTGGTCTGTAACACTATTGGGTTTCTGTCTAATTAAAAGTGTGGCATGTCAGTTGGAGGGTCTCTTGGAGCATGACACCCTAACAGCCGGCCTCAGATTGAGCACAAAGCGACTGCAGTAGGATCTAACTGCATCATTAGTGTTGCTCTGTGGCAAGCTATGAAAACACAGGACTGAAGATAGATTAAATCTGAGCACAGCCTTATCTGTAATTTCCTGTTATTTCCCTTTCATTCGGCTGCTGCCCTTCTCACACACAGATATGCAGGTGTGTGCATGTCTTTCTGCTGTTCGTGTGTGTCTGATGTCGGAGGGTTAAAGTTGCCAAGAGCACTGAAAGAGAAATGACAGTCTGTCTGTGTAATTGACTTCTCCACAAGAGAGCATCCTTAATGGCAAAGGCTGGCATTACAACCTGGTGCAGACCTGGATAAGTGGCTGACAGAAGGTAACATGAGGCTGAAAAAAAAAAGGGGGGGTTTGACATGAGAGGAAAGGAGGAGGTTGGATAAGAGACACTCACCCCATAATGAGGCTGTTAATGTAGTCGTTCCCATCCATGTGTCCAAACTGGAATTCTCTGGAGATGCAAAAAAAAAAAATCAGTGGCATCAGAAAGAGAGACAGTGTTGAAATAAGAACAGAATAAAATAAATAAATAAATAAAGGAGTCTTTCTCCTGTCTCTGAGGACTGTATACGTTAGCACAAACTGGGACGCTAAACTTTGGTGCACAAAACCACATAAATATAAAAACCTTAGTGGATGGGTTTGAATGTTCTTCCTCAGTAAACTGGGAGATCATTTTTGTCACTGCAAAGGAAAAAAAAGCATCCCAAAAGCTTCACTTCCTGCACACCTCCTTTTTTACACCACAGAAAAGACTCAGGTGATTTATCTAAATGATAAGGCAGAAGGGGGGGATTCAATTTGTATCTCATTGTGCTGCACTATGTCTGAGCAGAGTGTATTGTGGGTACAAAATGCAAGTCCAGGGAAGCCAGCGTCTTCCACTGAATGACTGATTATCGGAGCCTCTGCATGCACATTATTTTCATTCCACATCATAGCTGCATCTAGGACGTCTGTCTCCAGGGTGCCAAAGCTATACTGCCTGCTTGAATGACATGATTAAAAAACACCAAACTACATAACAAATCCAGGGAGTGCAATATACCGTCAGTCAACATTGGAGATAATCTTGACAATCATAGGTCAGAGTGGGACTAAAGCTCAACACAGAGTATTGAGCCTTTAACCCACTGAAAAATGTGACACAGAGAAATGATCTACAACTCTGAGATTAACCGGGGGAGTGACACTGAGGCATGCAGATATGGCAGAATTACATTTCTTTCCCATTTTTAGTTTACTGGTACTTTTCCACTTAAAGACTTCAGTATTTACAGATCTGTTCACTGTGTGTGTGTTCATCTTCACACTGACACTTCCTGACATGACCACTGAGTGCCCTGGCACAAAGGAAAAGGGTCAGTAAGTTCCTGAGGAGCTCACCTGTATGAGAGGAAGAGGAGACGTGCAACGAGCTGAGGGCAAAGTTCAAATGCTGCTTATGTTTGCAATAAGCAGCACAGAGTTTAGTAAACTAAACACAACCCCTGGAAAAATGTCTGTGGTTTAAAGCGTGAAGACCTGAATGGCTAATAAACATGTTCACCGGTATATTCTACAGAGTGTATTATTATCAGTTCTGGGCAAAAATGAGCTATTAGCCAAACACTGACTATACCAGACACTTAGACTGTAACAGATCCAATGATGGTGTATAAAAACTGACAATTATCTAGCATTGGTATGACTTTTGTAGTACTTATTCAGCATAGAATACATGGATTTTTTACATGTATAAAGTGTGTGACAGTTGACCAATCCCAGAGTTAAATGAGTGAAAAATAGGTAAAAATGTGACAAAGCGCTTTGAATTCTGCTTTAAAGACGAGCTATTAGAAAGAACACCGTGCTGGGTATTTAAAACAAGTCAACTTCACAAAGACACCTGCATAAAGAGGGGTGGTGGGTTTTCTTTTAGTGGAGTTCAAGTGAAGTACTGATGTGAAAATTACATTTAACATGGCTTTTGTTGTTATTTTGAAGTTAAACGTGTGGTAAAGCACCTATTTGGTGGAAAATCTTCACATTTGACATGAAATTTTAATTAAAAGTGATAAAATCAGGTTAAAAACTAGAATTAAGAAAATGAATCAGGTCAACTGTCACTAATGTACAGAACTAGCTAGTTGTGTTAGTAATGATATCTAATATGAAATAAGCTATACAAACACGTGTGTACCTTATTGGCTGCAGATTAACAACAAATGAGGAATTTGAGGGCGTCTCTATGTTTACTATTGCAAAGAAGAGAAAATATATGCAGAGCTGGTATGAGCTTTGAATGCCATGCACTGAGCTCTATGCATGCATCACCAATAAGATGAACATGAAATCTTTTCTGCACTCAGGAATTAACATGTACAGCATGTTTCTGCATTTTTCTAGTTTTAATAGATACTAAAATCCCTAAGCAGCTTTTTCTCCGAGCCGTCTTCAGCTCATATCAAGGTGTTTGTGCAAACCTGCAGAGAAAGTGAGGGAGCTGAAATCTTCCACCAAGAAAAGTTTGTTTTTGCACCCCCTTGGGTGCAGAGCCCATCTGAGACTGTATGAGGAGGAAGAGTCCCACACATTTTCACCGCAGTTTTCCAGAAGCCCCAGGTTTCCCTGTCCGCTCTGCATGGCAGGACCTTTTAGTGGAATATGTTTGAGACTGACATAAAGCAAAATGCATTTTTTAGCTCTCAAACAGAGAACAAGTTAGGGAAAACATCTGGTCAGATAAAAAAAACAACTTTTCTGCCAATTTAAAACTATTTCAGCTCCACTTTGGTATAAAACTACAGTGGAAAAATGCTTCTGCTGAAAAAAGCCACGTTGCTTCATCAGCAGTGAGGTCATTGATTTCATGCAAGTAGAATTTTGTATAATTATGTTCTTGTTTCTTTGTAACTTCAAAACAGCTGTGTGAGAGCAGTCAGGGTGAAGCAGAACAGTAAATCTATGGGGACTATGACCAAAACAATGAGCTACAGCATTACAGCAGTTAACATAGTTGTGGTCAGAACTGGGTCTGTTTTACATTACACTGCGTCACAGTAAAAGTGGACACTGGTGCTGGGAAATATTACCTTAAGCCTAACTGCCTTTAAACAGGCAATCTGATTACTTTTTCCACTCATGGTTTTGTGATAAGGTTTCTTGTTTAGTCTTACAAGCAGCCACTGGCACTTAAAAGCCAAGACATACAACGAGTGGTGTAGCTACGCACACACACACACACACACACACTCAGAGAGAGCTACGAACACAGAGAGAGAGGGGAACTAAAAATAAAATCTTTCCCACAAGTGTAATTTTTGTACATACAGACAAGTTTCTCTTATTCTTGCACACACACACGCTACATATAGCAAGTGAACTAAATACTGCATCATTGATTACAGCATCAAATGAGATCGCCTCCTTCGAATGTCAGTCTCCCCCCCCTGCTTTCTTGACTCTGCACGCTGCCTCCACCCACTACTGAGGCCCTCACTCCAATGGGCGACTTGTAATTACAAGCAATGTTTAGGTGTGTCAGATCACTGCAGGCAGCTCTGATCTCAGTGGGGTTCTCAAAGTCAGACGTCTTCAAAAAGAGCAGTGGGTAGTGTGGCAGATAGTGGCATAATTGATGATAGAGATCTGTGTAATTCAATCAGTCCTAACGGGATCGGCTGTTGAGGCAGAAACACTTTGATCGTTCCCGTTTGAGGTGCACGTCTCCATCACATGCGCGCTTTGTACTGGATCCTCTAACTACAGGATGACCCACCAACTATCCACACTAAATTAACCTGCTAAGATGTACAGCACATTGGATTTTACAGGACTATATTATGCATCATCTCCATCTCCCGGTGCCTTCTTCTTTACTCTCACGACACAAATAGCTGTTTCGAGAGATTTGATTTAATTGGTCCTTCTCCATACAGGAACAGGCTGAACAACATGATAAAAACATAAATAGTCCCTCTCGAGTCCTTATTGCACAACAGAAGCAGAAGAAAACCAAAAATTATGCGTTAATATGAGCAGAGTTGAGTCTCTGATTGGCAGGTGAAAGGAACACCTATATTTGGAAGCTGACATTTCACATAATTACCTTTCTACTCAACTGCCACAAAAAAAGAAAAAAAAACAACAGACGTGCTCTGACAAAAGCAAAAACCTGCTTGTGAATACAGGCAGCATTCCCCAGTGAACACACCATCCTAGAATAAATGTATAAATTGGATTTTCATCTGTGATCTCATCACGTCTCCGTGCCTTACCTGTTAAATTGTTCTCTGTATTCCTTCACCACTCTCTGCATCAACGTCTTTAATCTGAAACCAAATGAGAAGTGAGTGAGTACCACGAGTCAGAGTCTATCTTTTTTTTTAGCCAGTGGCAACAATTTGTGGGAAGCTGCAAACAATAACACAAAGCCTTATCTTTATTTGAAAGCTGTGCGCTTAAGTAAAGTACAGCTATTGTAGCAAGTGTGCAGGTAATCTATAAAGAAGCATGCTTTTTAATTTCACTGCTCTTTGTACCTGGTGCTTCCCTCTGTGGGGTCCTTCTCATCAATGATTGCAATCACCACAAGTTTGCCTGAGGTGGCAGATAAGGATAACAAATCACAATCAGACACACATAATAAGGAGAATTGGGGGGAAAAAAAAACATTAACAGGTGAGTTAAAGACCCAATGGGAGATGCATCACCTCTCAACAAGCGGAACAAAAGGAAGAGGCGATTTTACTCCTTCATCACTCAAACATTAAGTTAACTTGGGCTTTCTGCATGGTTGCACAGGAAACAAGTGGTCACTTTCTGGTAGCAAATCTATTTCAGTGCAATTCAAAACCCAAGCCCATAACATGACAAATAGGTCTACTATAAAAACACTGTTACACAACTTAAAAAGAAGCCCTTTATGTTTGGATGAGAGTGCCACCCTGCCCCCTGCTGTTCACTGATGCTGAAATGTTATGCAAAGTGAATGGACGTGATATCATTTAGATCTCTGCATTTGCCCTCTGATACCTTACACTGCATTGTAACTTTGCCCTTCAAAAAAAATAAAATAAAACATTATTTGTGGCTTGGCTTGTGTGTGTTACCCTACAATATGATTTAGCAGGAGTCCCACCTGTGGGAATGTGCATAGATAACTGGGTGGAGTCTTTGAGCGCCTAACGAGATCTACTGCTGCAGTAGCTGAATTTTCTCCGGAGCTGGAATAATCAGCAGAGGAACATCATTTATCAGGGCA
>JBAMIG010000019.1:6027266-6039579 GCA_037177335.1 Kiunga ballochi
CTGCTGAACATTAGGGACTTAACAATGTGATAAAATTGTGCTGACGCACTTCAAATGATGTATGCTTGTATTTATTATGCAAGTAGGAAATGCTTACACGTTATTTTGGTTCCCTGGTTGTAAAAGCGTGAAAAGGACACACACGCAAAACGAAAAAAAAAAGGCAATATAAAAGGGTGCACAGCTTATTGTCACAGTTAAAGAAATATTGATATTTGAATGAGTCGATCTGCAGGAAATGGAGCTGCATTTATTATGATGGAAAAAAAAACAGGATGCCAACAGGAAAGTTCTCTTTGGGACATCGTGCTGGACATGTTTAAAGGTTTATGTGACATTTTATTTGAGTACCACAAAATGACTGGTGAATGTAAAGCAAAACTAATAGGTAATAACTAGAAAGTCCCTTGCGGGAATATGCACGGACCCTTTAGGTCAAGGTGTTATAGAATGCATGAAAGTGCATACACCACCTGTTTCTCCCAGCTCATACAACGTAAAGCCATCAATCTGAAGGTATCCTTGGAAGCGCTCCTTGTTCACCCACGATGACAAGCTCCCATCTTCATACTCTGCAAAACCGAGACAGAATTTTTCAGAGACAGGAGGACGGAGCAGGACTTGTGCTGATTGAAACCAAACATGTGACATCAGGCCATAAGGGGTTAAGAGCTGGACACACACTGAACGTTCAGGGACACAAGTCAGGTAAACAAAGTAGTCAGGGAGGCTGTTTAGGCTCTGAAACAGCACATAGGTGGTGACTCTAAGCAGGTTAATAATACATACAAACAGACATAACAAAAAGATTTGAGAATCTGTTTGATTTGGACTGTCTGACATGTTGCAATAGCTTAATTTTCCCGTTTTTACAAGTTAAGTTTTCTGATTTTAACAACCAAATGCTTGACGTGCAATCTGCATAACATTTGCCTTACATTGACGGGGTAAAAAATAAAAACCCTTGGATGCCTTCCTGAATGAGAACCACATGTTGCTTCAACATTAACCTCTGCAGGGAACATGCAAACCGCCTGGGGGGTTGCATAAAAGGTGCAGTAAGCCTGCTTGAAAACACAGTTGAGAGAGGCTACATGATGCTCATAATTGATGTCAAATGTAGCTGGGACCTCATTATGACATGTTAATAAGAGAGCACGACCTTTCTGCTTCCGTTACATTAATTACAAAGACGATGATGACTCTTAACATGAATATTGTGCTCCGGAGCCTCAAAAGAACTGTGAGCACAACACCAAACATGACAACTTAAAACGAGGGAACACGCTTTTAATACCCCGAGGTTGTAGCTTACAGTGGATTTAGAATCTATTTCACAGTGCTGCTGCTGTGCAAAGGCAGGAGAGCCTTGTTGAAAAGCCTGCTGAGTCAGCCTATCTAGCAGACATACCAAAGACTTTTTCCCCTACAGATGTTAAGGCTTTATAGACGGCATGCGGCTGCCCAACTTTTCCCCCTAGAAGCAACACAGACTGCAAAAGCAGGAGGCCCCTTTCTGAGATTGCACAGTCTGATGAAGCTCTTCTATACTGACTGAACCTGCTTCACCTTGAAACAAATTAGCGCTGCTCTCTTCCCGGGCGTTAGCTTCACAAACTGTGTTGCCCTGCAGGAGCCTGTCAGCCAAGAGTTCACGCAGAGACAAGATGGAAAGATGAGGGGCAGGAGGGGGAATAAAAACAGGCAGACACTGGGTGGAGTGAGGCTGATCCGGTGTCAGAGTTTAAAGCAGAGGGAGGAGGAAGCCCTGACATATTGCAAGGATGAAGGTTAATGGCAAAAAAGACCTCCAAGACTATGCAAATAATGCAGAAAGAAGCTAAACCACAGGGAGACGAGATAGAAGACTAAGAGGAGGAAGGCAGCATCATTAAATATAAGTCAAACAAGGTAAGACACAGAAAGTTTCATAGGATGAAAAGGTTAAATTACATGAACGCAACAATCTCAAGCAGCAATCAGTCTACACACCATGTTCCACATTATTTTCCATGAAGAATTCCAGTTAATTAAACATGTGGATTTAATTTCCTGTGCAAGATATCACTTGTGTTATTTCCCCTGTCTGTTTAGATCACTGCTAACAATCCCAGACAGGTCCTGTTAGCCTCCTAAGTGAGCTTAGCTGAAGGGAAACTACTTGAAGAGGTTGAATCACATAATTAAGTAAGTCACAGTTTCATGTAGTATGAGAAGAAACAGCTTTGTTCAGATGAAGGCATATCAAGTAAAGTGATGCTTTGGGATGGGAGATGATAGAGCGCTTTAGTGTGCCAAAATAAGCTCTGCAAAATACATGTAGTTTTAAACTGTGTGTGCTTGTGCACATGAGAGAGGGAACATCGGCTGAACCCGTTTTCTTCACCTTGCTTTGGCACAGTCTGTGGCAGCAGGGAGGTGGGGGCAGAATGCATGCTCAAAAGCCAAAGCGGTGGAGCTGGGGAACAGGAAACTACCAGCTGCATCAGTAAAGAGAGCAAAGCTAAATAAAGTCAGTCTGTGGACAGTTAAGCTAGCTAGCTCTGGACACGTGACAAGCTCTGAGTGAGGCGATGTCGTCCATATGAGCATTGTAAGGTAGGTGGCGCTACCTGATGTAAACGGACAGGTTCCCCAACCAACCAATCAGGATAAGCGTGATGAGATTAATGCTTCTGAGAGCTGCACAGAGGCTTGCATCCCATGACACATCAAGCAAAATATTATGAAAGAGAACCAATTTATTGCAATGCATAACCTAAAAGATCACGTTTGCTGACATTAGAATCAATTCTTTAGAAGAAATTAACATTCATTCAATCATTTTGAACACAGTGTATATCAGGAGATTTTATTCAGCTTGGTTTAAAGGGAAACGTTGATATACCCCAGAGATTTCCACAGAAACTGACACTTATGGTGGATTGTTGCTTTGCTTTTAAACTGACCTGTTATGTAGAGAAGCAGAGATACAAAATCAAGATGGAAATAATTCATTAATGAAATTTCACAGTTAATACTTAAAACAGTCCAGCAGAAGAAAATCAAGAGGAAGACTATTACATATTTACCATGTAGACTAGAGGAACAGGGAGGTAAGGTTTTCCAATCATTGCTTTTTGCATTTTAAAAACACAAAATCTTACCCAATGAGCATTAATAAAGTGAAACAATTCTTTTATAAAAACAAATGTGAGTAAATATCTTTTGACAATATTCATTTTTAGTAAGATTAGTGCAATAATGTTATGTGAACCTGCCCAACTGCTATTCAGAAAACTTAAATACTCATAAAGCAGAAAAAACGGGTCATGAAAAAGCTTCATTCAGTTTAAAATGTTATGAAAATAAATATTACTTTCCAAAAGATCTGAAGTCTGGAAGACCAGCAGAACTTTTACAAAAAAGGTTTTTTAAATAGCTCAGTTTAAAAACCGATAATACTGTAGAGTCTAAAGAGGTGGTGCATCCTTCCACTGTACCGTGAGGCAAACTATTCAAACCTGAAGGAAGCTTATCCTGCTACCTAATCACTAAATTCTGCACCAGTAGTTTGCAAATCAACACAAATAAGCTTGATGCATAAAGAAAACAGGTCCTGGGGAATGAAGCAGTAGCATTTGAACTTTTTAAGTATAGTCAATAGTTTTATGCATCAGACTGTAAACGGGCTCATAACGTACTACATTTAGCTATTTGCTTTAAAAAGAAGCCAAAATGCAGAAAAAACATAAGTACAACTTTCCTCAATCCAGATGAAAGAAACAGATAAGCAGCAGCCGGCACTTGGTTTGCAGATCATCAGTGTGACAACCTTTGTAAAAGGAGACACTTTTCCACTTTGCAGGTCTGGACCATTCAGTTTTGTGTCAATGCAATGCCAAGTAGGAAGTACACTTTAAATGTTCAACACTTTGCAACTGGTAATGTCCTTTCCAGACAACATTTCAGACACTGTGGGGGATACATGTCCCACTCTAAACGTCTAATGTTCTTAAAGTACAACACAAGGTCACAACAATTAGAAAAACGCTGAGTAAGTACAGTTTTTACGCCAGGCTGCAGGAAGTAGAGATGCTTGGTCCGTATCCGCCCAGCACGGTGGTGGAGAGATGATGATCTGGGATCCTTTTTTGAGCTACATCCTGGACAGTTGCCTGTAAACGGCTGTCATCTTGTTAAAATACACGCTTAAAGTTTGAGCTGTTTTGCCATCGGGCAGAGGAAGAGTTTTATTTGAGAACAGCATACTTTTTTTTTTTTAGGTTAAGGTTTGTGTAAACATATTTAAACTAATATTTAACTTTTCTTTCTATTGATCCAGATATAACTAATCACTAAAGCCAACACTGTCTTTTTGTGGCTTATTTACATGCATTATGTTATCATCTGTTCAAGCATGATTTCAACACATCCTCTCATGAAGTGTTAGCCAGTCTCTTGGTTTAAATGCCATAAGGACATGCAAAGAAGTTCTGCCTCACAGCCGGCAGCTTTAGAAACATTTCCTTAAAAGGAGCGCCTAGACCAAACCATTAACTGCTGAACCAGTTTAACAAAACGTTTTCTGCAGCTCTGAGGATTAATAGGAGTAAATGAAGACAGCAATAACAACATACCGAATCCTCTAACAAACATCCTGATTATGTTTTTCCATCACGCTAACACAGCAGCCCCATATCTTTCTACGCAAACAGACAAAGATCAAAACCACCCAGTGCTTGAAGCACAATAACATTTCCGACCTGTGCAGCACTGGGAAACGGAGGATTTGAGTAATTAAATATGTATGAGCCTCTGTGCCGGACTATATTCTCATGTTTTTCTTCAAAAGGGAAAGCACAGTTTGTGACGTGCACTACAGCGATCAAAGCTGAACAACAACACGTCAAATACCACTTCACAGGAAACAGAGTGGCTCTGCACGCTGGGACCCTTTTTCTTCATAAGACACAGCCCCGTACGGTAAGAGCAGGAAGAGCATTTCAAATCTTCCTCTTCACGACTCTACAAAAACATAAAGGGCAGGAGAGTGTGATGACAGCGGTTTGCATATTCTGCAAAGCGCCAGTAGATAAAAACAATGCAGTACATCACATATAGACTATTACGAGTCATGCAGTGAAATATCTGCACTTTTAAATCAAGGTCATAGTCAGATATCAAGTTATTACAGCTATGCAAAAAAGTCCAGGCAGCTCAGCCAAATAACATTTGATAAAAAAAAAAGAAATATAAGTTCTGAGATTGCCATGCAAAGTGAGGTTAACAGAAAACCATACAAGCTGTTGGACTCATTTCCTCTCATTCGACATCCAGTCGGTGAAACTCCAGGAGGGTTTTTTTTTTTAAAGAACCACACATAAAACAGAAACAAGATGCTGAAGATCAAAAAAAAAACAAAACAGCCAGAGTGGAGAAGCTTCTTTTCTGCCTTTGCTGTAAGTAAGATGTTTTTAATGCTTCATGTGCTAAAACCTGTTTTGGAGTCGCAGTGTTCGAAAACGGATTTTTTTTAAGTCTACGCTTTCCAAAGGATCAAGGAGGAGAAGCCAAGTCATTTTTCAGTTATGCTCTCCTTTTTAATCATTGCCAAGTTTCATACGCTGTAACCATGGCAACGCTAGACATTCACCGCCTCCTTTGCATCAGGGTCCTGGAGGACTCTGCAGAATGTGGCGTTTTTGTCGTCAGCGTCTCCTGCGACGAGCCTCAGCTGCTGTGGTTCTGGAGCGAGAAGCCTGCTTTCCAAAGCGGCGACGTGGAGCAGACGGATGTGAGTTTTCAGGCGAGGACTGAGATCAGTTTTGTTCTGCGAGTGACACGCCGTGCACCCAACCTCCCAAACAGCCACTACTGGGCCCCGTTTGTGTTGACCCTATGCCTCGACGCTCTTCCCTTCCACTTCCGCCTCCCAGCTCAAGCTCAATCTGGCATCCATATCCAACACATCATGGAGGAACGTGGTGTACTGATGCTGCTGCGCTGAGAAACTTCACCTCCAGCTATAGAGCAAAAGTAGCTCCTCTAAACCTCTTATGTCGAACATGATTATTTGCTCAGATTTGATTGCTGCTTCGGTGATTCAGCTTTCGGCTTTGATTTGACTCCATATACAAAACCAGCTCTGCACAAGTTCCTTTTTACCAAATTGTAGCCTCTCACACCCACACATGCCAGTCAAAGCAACAAGGCCTGCTATTCCAGTCCACCCAGAGACAAACCACCACAATAACACAAGTCAAATCACACACATATAACTGTGTAGAGCCCTGTGTGCTCAATGGTGGGTTAGGCTTACCATAAGTCAATGTGGCGAGGAAGATGAAAAAGTAAACCATGAGGAACACAGTTCCAGTTGCACAGAAAGAGGAGGACAGTAAGAATGAACGATGACACTACCAAGAAAACAAGTGGTTGACGACTCACCGTCATAGGTAAAATAACCTCCGTCCTTAAAGACTGCAACAGTGGGAAGTTCCGGGAAAGACACCGACTGTTCAGGCAGACATAAAAACAAATGTGCATTTCTTACTTTTATTTAATAACTCGACACCAAATCCATATATCCTAACATCTCTGTAAACTAAATGGAAAATAGGAGGAATGTTTTCAGAAGGACTGCAGAAAATGGTCAAGCTAAAGCCGTACTGCGTGTTATCTATGCCCTTTGGAAGGACGACTCCGCTAAAAGAAAGCACTTCTATGATTTATGTTAAAATAATAATACCCCAAGGATGGAAGCAGTACTTGAACACACCATAGTGAGAGTATCAATGATCTTTGATGACAGAAATAAAGCGTTTGCATCTTTCTGAGAGCCAGGCGATGCATTACCTTACCTCTGGTAAGGCTTCCTCTGAAGCCGAGAAGAAGTACGTATAAACAATGAGCTCAGACGCTACATCATTGTATTTTTCCTGCAATGTAAAGAGAAAATAATTCCTCTTAATACATCAGCATAAGGTTAGATCTGTTACTAGTAAATAAACACTGATTGTAATAGTATAGTAATAAAAGAGCAAATGTTGCTTACTTTGAGGGGAGACTCCCCACCGATGTACACAAAAAGAACATCGTGTCGTTTCATCATGTGTTCAAACATCTGCTTGCTGGGAAGTGCTCGGACGGCTGGTCTGTGGGAGTAAAACCAACAGAGATCAGTGGACTTAGATGAATATTCAAATGAAAGCCAATGCAGTTGCAAACACATGCACTTAAAAGGGATGTCCTGTAGCTGAATTCTGCACTGATGGCTCCACCCAGTGGACATTCAAGTACTTGCTACTCAACTCAGAGGGGAACAAGCTTTTAATCAAACCTCTTTGTCATAAATTAGCTTGATTTCCCCTTAAGGAGAAGAAGATCTGTCAGGTTAGGTTGGTACAGGGGTTTCAAGAGGAGCATCAGAAGCAGAAATCTGTTAGGCTATGAAACAAACATGGCCAGCGCGGAAAAGCAGGCTTAGACGGCTTTTAGTGGACCAGAATTCCTGCACAGATCTTAACCTCATGTCCTTTTTGTTTGAAACTTGTGACATACCCTGCCACCCTGTTGGCAAACTCTACGATGTCATCTTTTGTCCTTGGTCCCTTGTAATTGTAGGCGAGATCACCCTTTAACCTAAGAGGGGAAACAAATACAGAAGGATGAAAAGTCATGTTTCACTGGGATTAAAAATGTATAAGACATGAATAAAAAAGGAATTGTGTATGTTTATGTTGGTATCAAGGACACAGTTTAATTTGCAACTCTTTGATATGTGAAATCCTCTTTTTTTCAGATAGACTATTCTACTTAATGGTCTCATGTGTGCAGCTATCTGCTAATATGTTGTTGCAAATGAAACAAAACCATTAGAGGATACCAAATCAACCGGTTGAATCATTCTGTAAAAACCTAACATTAGCATCTCTGATGGGAGGAGCAGTATATAATGTCTAAAGTTTCCCATGGTGAGATAAAAAAAATCCATCACATCAGCAAAAAGTAAGACAGTCTCCAAGAGGAAGATCATTATCCAAGTAAAACAAGAGCTCAGAAAAGGTTCACGTCAGGTTGCAAACCATTTGGAAAATGGAAGAACAGAAAAGCTAGATTAGACTTGGGGTGGTATTCTTTGGAGAGATGAACCTGCACAAGAATTATAAACAGGAAAAAAAAAAACATAGCTAATGTTTAAAACTGCTTGCGTCATTTCTTAGACATGGAGGAAGTGTGACGATATGAGCATGCATGGCTTCCAGAGGGACAACGTGGCCAAAGCAGCTGGACTCATTCAGAAGGGATATTATTTTCCCTCCACATATTCGCTTTGATTCTTAACATGTATCTGAATAACACAGGAAAATGTACCCAAAACATACTAAAACCAAGGAGTTTTTGGTAACAATATAGAGAATTATTCTAAAACTAAATGTGATTCGTGATGGTGTAATTATGCTATAATAATAATAATAATAATAATCATAATAATAATAATAATAATAATAATACACATTACAGAGGAATGAACCAATTCCACTTTTACATTTAGATCAAAAGAAATAGAAATAGAATAGGTGAGACATAGCCGGACAAACATCAGAAGAGGGCTGTTATAGAGGAACGAGCGAGCACATGGAGAGAAAATCCAGATAGCACTTGGAAAATGCTTTCCTTTTACAGCCCATAATTACCTGGTATTTACCCAGTAGGTACAGAAAATAACTGGTGATATATGGACAGTAGATTCTTACTCATTTTTTTTACCTTGCATTAGGTTCAGAGTAAATATGAAACTTTTGGAGCAATAGTTTCCTTGTATTTACCCACTGAAATTAGTTGCAATAACCTCATTAGTCACTGAAATTAATAGGTAGCTACTGGGTAAATACCTGGTAATTAAAGGAACTGTAAAAGAAAGCGGTACCAGCACTCATTTCTTTAAATGATTGTCAGCAAACTGATAATGATGAGCCTTTCTTTTTAGGATAAAACTTTGTGAAGTGAACCTGTGACACTAAATGATCCTTTAAAAATTATTACTATTAAACGCCTAAATTAAAACAAAGTCAGCATTTAAACTGTGCTTAAAATGATACATTTCAGAGCTTTTATGGTGGATATAAACTATAAAAAGCTAATGCTTAAATCTAACATCTCTTTCCAGTGAGCAGGTATCTTCTTCGTACCCACAACCTAAATATTTTGTGCCAAAGAACTATAAAACTATAAACCCACTGCTTCTACATTTGAGATAAGTTTTACAATAATGGCATCAAATTGTCGCTTAACTGCCAGCTAGATCGCTACATCCCAAAGCTACTCAGTGGGACTGACGGACTGTGGAGGCGAATGAAGGACGCTGGACTTGTTGACATTTTAGAGGGACCAGCTTGACACAAGCCTGATCCAGCTGGCAGCAGCCATTAGGCATGGATATGGTCAGCATCATTACTTCACCACGCAGACCCATTTTAATGTCACTCAGCAGGTATTAAGGACTTTAGAGAAAAGAAAAAGCACACCCACACTTGTCACCACCGTTATGAAAAATTGATAAAAGATGATGTTTGGCGAGATTCTGTCCTGTAAATCTCACTGCTGCAGCAGAAACAAGACATCAGCAACACGATGCAGTTTCAATGAGCCTTTAACTATTAACATAAAAACATCTAGTAATTCTCTTGAACTTCTATTATTAACAAAAGC
The DNA here is from genome assembly GCA_037177335.1 of Kiunga ballochi. Classification (NCBI taxonomy): domain Eukaryota; kingdom Metazoa; phylum Chordata; class Actinopteri; order Atheriniformes; family Pseudomugilidae; genus Kiunga; species Kiunga ballochi. The sequence continues at coordinate 6,036,960 of JBAMIG010000019.1, forward strand.
CGAGCTGTATATCTTCTTTGACTGGATCCAACTTTTGTCTCCAGGTGTCACGTTTACGTGAGTTTTAATTCCACTTTAAAGAGATGGAAATGACTCATGTAAACATAACTCTGAATGGAAATGATCATTCAAATTTAAACTCATCAAAATAAGTAGCTGGTTTATGGTTAATGGTTACATATTGCTTTTAATTTGGAACAAATAATCTAGATCTAACCAAATACAATTTAAAGTACTCTTTAACTTTATATAAAAATAATTTAGAATTAATGTCTAGTTAAAAGCATGTTTATTTGCCTTCTCTTAACTTCGCACGGATACAGGACAGACTGTGTTTATTTACATCAATAACTACATAATAAGTACCATTTTTGCTTCACTTTTGTTCATATATTGAAGCATTAGCTCGATACTACTTTGCTATTTTTAGCAGCTGAGAAGGAGAAGAAAAAAAAACCATAGTAGATAAAAAGCCAAAGACACATAAGTAATGTGTTACATTACAGAGGAATTAACTAATTCCACTTTAAAACGAGAATAGTTTTAATTCCAAATTATCCTTTTTGGTGTTTACATGGTTATTTTTAATCTCTTCAAAACAGAATTAACCTTCTTTGCATTTAAAGAAGACATAAAAGTCTAATGTAAACATATCCATTCTCATTTTAAAGCAGAATTAGTTCATTCCTTTTAATTCTGCTAGGCAGTCTTCTGTCTCCCGTCTTCAATGCTCGTGCCGAGATAGTACTTCAAAAATATAAAATCAAAGCAAAAACGACACTAATTATGAAGTTTGCCGTGTTTTTTGTTTATTTACGGTATACGTCTCTGCGTCATACCTGCTGTCAGCAGAATTATGAGACGGCAAATCAATGTGTTTTCTTGTAATTAATATTTTCATGTAAACTTGAGAAAAATACTTTAATTCTGAATAATTCATTCCAAAATAAAACACACCATGTAACCATACACCGTAAGCTGGTAGCGCTTTAGGATCAGTTATAAATAAAGGGAAAGCATGTTATAACTTATACTGGTCTGTACAGATCCTGGGTTATGAAGCAGAGATCTCCAATGCATTTATAGAAATAGGCTATGATGCAATATGGGACAAATAAACAATTTATTTTGAAGCTTATAAACAGAAATAGTGTTGGAATATCCTGAGTAAACCAAAATTGAGGATTTATAGTTTAAAAAGTTTCAGAGCTCTATGTTACATGTTACATGCTCAAGAGGTCAGTGTATGAAGAGTAAAGGTCCGGTTAAATTCCCCCGGCCTGGAGACGGGCCGATTCCACTCAGCTTTAGAGGAAGAGCGTAAATGTTGTCTGTGTGATCTGGATGTTATTGAAAATGAGATGCTCTTGTTGTTTTACTGTCCATCATACCATAATGTGAGAAGTTTCTGACTGTTTTCTGTGTCAGATGAAGACAGACTCCCGTTTTTGTTTCATTTGGACGTTTTTCATCTGGCTCAGTTTGTGCTAAAAGCTTAGCTTTTGCGTAAGCGGACACTCTATATGTTTCATTCTTATATGATGTCTGTCTGCCCATTGTATGCTTTTGTTTTTGTGTGTCTTTTAGTCCATGTGGGCCGGGCATCTGTTATGGTGTATGACACTAAATAATAATAAACAAACTAAATAAAAAATACATCATTAATGTTCTGATCCCAAACCGCAACTAAACAAGGTTTTCTGTCCCATTTTTGTTTTTAATAGGTATTGACAAGCCTTTGCTCTAAACTTTGTCAACACCATTAGATATCTGTCATGATATTTAATGTAATAAAGAATAAACTCAACCACCATAAAGCTCATTAACTACAAAGTTCAATTTGATCTAAATCACTGCACTTTTAATAAAAAACAGTCTAAACTGAGTTTGAACCACAGAAGCTGGTCACGCCACGTCCCTCCAACAAGCAGAGTATGTTAAGCAGAGTTGCATCAGCCCAGAGGGTTAATGAACCCTGAGGAGACGAACTCTAAATCAAGTCTTTCTGTCATCAGGGGAAGGACTCCATGTTCTTCCATGGATGTTTCATCACTTACTTGGTTTAATGTTATGAGCCCTGCCGTGATCCAGAGGCAGTTTCCCAAATGGGTTTGATGAAACTAAATGGGATGCCCATTATGACACTGCGCCAATAAATGGTTGAGTTTCAGATTCATGGAGGAGACTGCGCTCATTTATTTCATGTCAACACCAGCTGTTAGCTACCTAAAGCCATCAATTACAAGGAAAACATGTCACTTGCAGTTTGAGAACTAATTTGAGTAAGTTGCAGACTTTCAGTTGAAACCAGCAAAAAGTAAGATAATAAGTTCCATTTAATGCCTACATTTTTAACCATTTATGCCCATAAAATGTTTAATTAAAAGCATCCAATGAGCTGAACTTAATTAAATTGATGTTCAAAATGTGTGAACAGAGTTTCTTTTTTAAATTATGCTTCCAGGAAAACACAACAACACCTTTGTCCCCCATGACTACAGTAAACTGAGGCATCTCCACAGGCTAAGCCTGGTGGGACAAAACACAGCAGTGGCAACAGAATATACAAGAAGCAACTAAAATCATACCTATAGGTATGATAAGCAAAGACTCTGAGGGC
>JBAMIG010000019.1:6061627-6080941 GCA_037177335.1 Kiunga ballochi
ATCATGACTCGACTCGGACTCGACTCGGGCTAGTCCTGCATGACTTGGACTTAGACTCGGACTCTAACTTTGAGAACCCGAGAGTGACTTGGACTCGAGAAATGGTGACTTGACAACAACACTGGTTTATGGTGAGTAGCAGCACAGTCGTATGTGTTTAAATGAAAAGCAGAGGAGTTAAGGCAAAACCTTGTAGGGAAGCTGGGCTTATACCAAAGTGCATCCGAGACAAAGCCATTATTCTGGACCTTTTGTGGTCTAAAGGTTATGAAGTCAAAAACCTATTTGTAAATGGTGTCACCATGTCCAGGAATTTTCTTTGTTAATGAGCCTGGGCGAGAGGCGGGGTATACCCTGGGCAAGTCGCCGGTCCATCACAGGGCCAACACACAGTATATATATATATATATATATATATATATATCCTTCAAAGTGTCAGCATGGATTGAACTACCTTTAAAATAAAACACACTTGAACCACAAAGGCTCATGGGAGATGCAGATTTAGCACACCTTCATTTCTGTGCTATGAATTTAAGCTATTGGCTTTTGTTAGTTTCTTTTTTATATTAACACAATGTTAAAAAGAACTTTGTAGATCTCATCAAAGGAATGCTACAATCTGATCCAGAGAAGAGATTCACACCTAGCCAGGTACTGAGGCATCCTTTTCTCACAATGCAGGACTTGATGGGTCTATTGGACCAAGGCAGCACTGAGCTCTTTGCTGAGCCAGCTGGGACTCATGATGTCATCAGAGTTCCTGCTGTACATGTGTGGGACCCTATACCTGCATCTAAAGGCGTTAGCGCCATTTATCCACACATTTAATTATAATTTAATTTTATTTAAATATTTCAATGATTTAAAATAAATGAGTTCAACTAAAATAAACTTTGGTTTAGTTACTTTTAATTTAGCTTATTTCAGTTTACTTTATGTAGTTTATTTGTGACCTTTACACAGAGAGACATTGATCCAGTTATTAATGGTATTAATGACATGAGCATGTCAAAAGAATGAAGCTGACATGAAATTGCCTCTATAGTCCTGTCTTTGTGATCCTCATGAAAGAATTTTATATTGATCACAAACAAAAAAATGTCACAAGATTAAAGCATTCAAATAAAAAACGCATAACATAAAATCATAAAAGATTATAGCAAATGAAAAATCATTAAAAATTTAAAAAAAAGAAAAAGACACATACATTTAATCAAATTCAAATATTAAAATAAGTCAATAATAACAAAGAAAAGAAAAACCAAACCACTGATCACAAACATTTCCAGGCAAAACATCAGAAGCTTTAATTCACAAAGATTCAAGAAACTTTTGTATAACTCTGAAAGGAGGAAACTTTGGGAAACAACGTCAACAATCTGAAACAATTAAACTCATAAAATCCAACCTAAACCTCAACATTAAAATAAAACTCAATCAGATGATCAGAGACATCATGACAGAGACATTCTGACAAAAAGAGCTGTCGTCTCTTTACCAGAAAGTTGGTAGATCAATTCCAGCCAAAGTCCCGTTGAGCAAAATACTGAACCCCAAGGTTCCCCACGTTGTGCCTATCAATGTGTGTGTAAATAATAAATGCATTGTGAAGTGTAAAGCTACATATCTGCCTCTTTTATGCTTAGGTTAAAACCTTTAGACATCAAATTGATTTCCATCCCATCAAATATTTACTTTTATTATCATTTATGCTTCTTTGAGCATTTCAGTTTTACTATTTCAGCATGCAGGCATTCACACTGATGTTCTGCAAGAACAACTAAACTTCTAGCCTGGAAGTTGACTTTACTCACATTTTTGAGGCAGCAAAGGGACTGATATTTTGAAGTTGAAGACATTTATAATTTATTACAGTGTAGTAAAGATTATATCTAAAAATAATAGTTATAAAAGAACAATAATAAGGTCAGAATTTAGCCTCAAACTTGTTGGCTATTTATTCATTCAAAACAATCAGATCTGGAGATACTGGATGCTGTGTGATTATATGACATGAACAACCATGCCTCTGTCAGAAAATCGCTTTACTCTGGTGTAATAACAGGATCTGGATGTTTATAGCAGGGCTCCAGTCTGTGGTCTGGCCACATTTACAAAGTCAGCACATTCTCCTTTCAATAGGATTTCACAAAAGGAGCATTTTCTATGGAAAATTGACTCCTTCCAATTGAAGTCCTTCTTATGCACAAAATTGTGTCTAATTCCAAAAGGAAAAATGCCAAAACCTCTGCTCTGAAAGAATAGAGAGAAAACAGTTGCTAAATATTGGTTTATTTGGGGAAAAAAAAGTCTCAACATGTAGTTTCTGTGTGTCTAAATTTGTTCTTGTGACTAAAAGATGAGAAAGTTCAGAATGATAACTATTTTTTTAATAACTAACTATAAGCTAAGGTTTTGGGTCTATTTAATTGGCTACATTCCCAACTTTCATTAAATATTCTATTCTATTTTCCCTTTTTTTACCAGCTGGACAAACAAATCGACGCCCCTCTTGGATCTGTCAATGACATGTTATGTTGGAGTCAAAGTGAAGACATTTTAGCCTGCATGAGCTCAATTAAAATATGCTGGGTATTGGCTTTACTCCATGCTAAACCAAACTGAGTGTGTAATGCAGGTCAGTGGTGTTTTTGTCATGACTTTCTAAAGATGACCCAATGCACTTCTCACTGGTACCAAAACCATTCAGCAAGATCTGTTATGACCTGAGCACCATCACCTCCTTTTACTCCATTCCATCTTTTACAGAAGGAAGGAGGAGTTCTCCCTGATAGCTGATGCTTGGCTCTGCTCTCTCCTCCAGGCAGCAATCCAGCATTTAGCAGCCAAGTTGGAATACCTCCAGCCCATTTTCCTTTGGGATAGTGACCTCAACTAGATGGGAAGTCTTGTTGATGACAGACTACACACAATGTCAGGGCAGAGTTAAAATGCTTGCTTAGAATCTGGAGGAGAAGGTCCTCTGGTTTCCAGTTGAGAGAGTACTCGCTCAGTCTCTGAGGCCGGGTGTTTTGATATTCTCTCTAGGAATGGAAAGTTTCTACCTCGGTTTGGAGAGGATCATGATGAGGGTAACATGTGTTTGCAGCTTCTTTTCCAGTTGTCATGCTGGCATTTGGGGTATTATCTCTAGAAGATATCAGCTATGGTGATTACTTAAACAACACAGTCCACATCAGTGCCCAGCCATTGATGGAGATTCTGGAGACAAAGCAAAGGTTTTAATTTTTGCTATGATCAGAATAAATCTTGACCAATCTTTCACAGATCTGACATGAAAAGTATTCAGTCTGAGAGTCTATCTCGTGCTTTTCACGCTCACTGCATGCTAGTAACACCACTTAGATTAACACAAGAATAATAACACAACTCAAGGCCAATCGTGTTTACAGATATAGTCATTTTAATAAATATTAACATTTTAGCAGCATGATAACAAGTATATTTATATTTTATCACATTACATTAATAAGGAGTTATGGTTCTGAAAAAAGCACAGCTGTGTTGGTGATCTCTGGTGATTAAATAGTATGCACTGGACCATATTATGGTCCCCTATCAAATGTTATCTTATTATTTACATGGAGTCAGAATGAGACATTCATTTGCAGTAATGTATTGTTTTATTGAACACTGTTAAAAAATGAGACAGGGTTGACAGATGTGCAGTGAGGAAGTCTTCTCTCTGACGCAGCAGATGTCCATAGCCAGCAGATGAAGCTCTTTGACGTATCAAATGTATTTAACACAGTGATTCATTTCCAGGCATCTGTGTAAAATATGCTCAATGTTTCATGAAGCCTCAGTTTCACCATCCCTTGTAGAATCTATAAAGTACTTATGTTTACTGTCAAGAATGTAGCAAAGAAAACTACAGACCTGGGCATGAAAAGACAAAACTACACAGGGAAATCAACAAAACACAGGGGTTGTGTCCGAATGTCCACCCTATGCCCTTCATAGCGCCCTATATAATGAAGATGCCATTTTGAAGGGGTGTCTGAATGTACTTTGTGAAAAAAGTAGTGCATTCAAAATTACACACAATGCCTCTTGAAAAGTAAACGTGTAAATATAGACCCCAATGTATTGCAGGCCACAGCTTACAAAGGTGGATACAACACAAACATTAAGAAAAGTTAACAAAAGTGATGAAAGAAAATGTTTTCAGACTACTTTAGATTGGATTTGGATTATCGTCTTCAAGTGCAACATCTTCAAGTGCGCTACAGTTGCCATAGTTACAGCTAGTCATCACTCAATATCTAACAGTGCAAAAGTAGTCAGCTTCAGTGTCCGAATCACCAACAGAATTAGGGCACTGCGTAGAATGCTATATAGTGCAGGTTTATGTAGTAAATGAGGGGTTAAGGCATAGGATGCACTGTCAGACACAGCCAGGGATTATATACAGAGAGACACAGGTGCAACACGTCAGGATAACAAGTAAACATGTGAGATTCATGAGAGCAGAGTCAGAGGAATCCTGGGAGATGTAGTGCAGGCCGGGGATCAGAAGACCAGAGAAGCAGAGCGGACCAGAGGAGGAGCAGTCACGACAAAAATCATTTTGACCTATTCCATGGTAATAAATAGTAAATATTATGGAAAAAAATATTTTTCAGATTTTGTTGAAAGGTCAAACAAAGTTTTCAGATTTTATAAATCATGTTTTTCTGCACAGTTCTTCTTTACTCAGGTGTTTAGGGGTTCATACTGCTGCTGCGAGGAGGTAAATAAAAGCTCTTTTCAGTCTATTTTCTAAGTTGCCAGTGCAAGTGCGCTACCACACAACAGACATATTGATGTTAAGAGTGTATCAGTAGATATCAGGGTTTTAATTCCCTGAGATGAGCATATGCGGAGGAGGTGCTCTTGAACTCAGTTCCCTTCTTTAAATGATCACATACCTATTTTCTCAGAAAACCAAACATTTTAGAGCCTCATAAAGCAAAGCTCAAAAGAAAAGAAGCAACCAGAGAAACAAAAAAACAAAGATGGGTACATCAGTCAGAGAACAAAGAACATCTGCGCGTCAGGAGGCAGGCGTTCCCTTTTCATTGAGAAGCGCAGGCACAGCTTTACTTCTAAGCCGTTCTAAACCATAATTCTGTCATCATCTAAACCAGTGGACAAAACGGTGCTCGGCTTCGGGGTGACAGCGGGTTAGCAAACTGCCTGAGTGTCTTTAACAGGCTCTATAATGGACTGTGGTTGTTTTCTGTGAGCATCTGTTGGACTCCATGTTTTATGGCCCCATCCATATTGTGTCTCCATGAAGCTTAGAGAGTAGAGGCCCGATGTGCCGAGGTAGACCTCATGTCTGCTGCTTTTATTCCCTCGTTGAAATACAAATTCCAGTAAGTCATAAATCTGATCCTCGAGCTTGTGAACTGATGGAGCATAGTCTAACGCCTGCTAATGTGTAGATTTCAGCCATGTTATTAGAGTATCAGACAGATACATCAGATGATTTATTGCCTTATATAAAACCTTTTAACACCATAAAGCCTTTTTAAACGTCCCACATCAAATAGTCTGTATACATGGTTATACCATAAGGTCACCAGTGTTTCTTCTTCTTTTTTTTCTTCTTCTTCTTTTACAGCCGTGTCAATATCCCCAAAACAGACACACTCACACACTATTGATGTGTTGCAGACAGAGCGGGGAGTCTTGCAGCTGCTTTTCCTGCTGTTTCCAAAATATTCAACAAAGAAAAGACCTGAACAGAGTTAAATAAAAAAAAACTGGTTTCGTGGCTCACTCTTCAGCCTCCCACCCTCATCTGAGGACAGGACCAGTCAAGTGACCAGAGAAAGGACAGAGGCTACCTCTAAAATCTGAATAGTTCACATTTTGACAAAAAAAATAGTGCAAACTAACCTTTGCCTCAATAAATCTCAGATGCACAAGTGCAAATGAATGCAGAATTTTGGTTGTTTTGCAGGAACACCACCATGTTCCTGCTAGGCAATACTGTTAGGTACATGGGTAATAATCCGTCTGTCCAAACTGTTTTAATGAAGCGTGCAAATGTAATAAAAACAATCTGTTGTGGCAGCTGTGCAAAGAATGCTGAATAAATTCTTATTAAATGTATATGGACTGGACTGTGATGGACTGGTGACCTGTTCTGGGTGTACCCTGCCTCTCACATGCTAATAGTTTGGATAGGCTCCATCCCTACAACCCTAAATTGGATTAAGGGGTGTGGGAAATGAATGACTGAATGTATTACAGGCAAGTTTTTCCTCCTTATGAATGTAGTGTATATGTTCATTGATGTATATGTACATTGATTAAAGGCATGCAGTGCAGGAGCACTACTGATTACAAAATTCATATTTATCATTGCCTATTTAATTGTACAAATTTAGCTTAACTGGTAACGTCAAATGACCACTTAAGTTGGGATAATCACTTAATTATTTTCTTAAAATATGGACCCTTTGTTTTTACACGTGTCACCATTTACCCAGATTTTCTTCAGTGTGGCTCCCTCATCAGAAAACCCACCCTCCCCTTCTCTAATGCCATGTAACTGTATGCTGGATCATATCTGTAAAATAGTGGAAAGCTGACTGGAAAATGATCAACCAAACATCCACATGTTAACAAGTTTAGTGTGCATGTTGGCGCTCAAAAACTCACAATACGTTCTTGCACCTTAAACAGAGAGAGACTATTTATTGTATCTGAATGCTGCTGAGAGATGCTGCCAAAGAGAGTTTTGTTGTATTACTGTAAAATGACAATAAAGTTCTATTCTATTCTTCTATTCATGAAGCTTTAAGGCTTTAAACACTAGTCGGATCTAATGAAACAACTCATTTAGACTTGTTGCATTAAAAATGACTGAGCCATACATCAAATTACACACATTACCCCCAACCTTTTGGGCTTGAAGAGTTTTTAATTGACTGCATTTAAATGGGAGGAATAGAACATGTATGTAAAACAACCTGTAAAATTTAGGAGAAACATTGCCATTACCTGTCCTCAAACTGCAGACGCATAATAAATAAAGACGACATGTCTTCAGATTGCACTCCAGGATGCAGTCCACATAATTTGTCTCTTTCTGTGTTGAGCTGTGATTTACTGAACATGCAGGGACAAGGGTCGCAACTTATGGAATACCTAATGTCTCGCAGACCGGGATTTTAATCTGTTGTGAGACCTCCATCTTGCAACTTCTCCATATAAATCTGAGACGGTTTACAGCAGAAGGCCCAGCTTGAGTTACAGCTTCAGGTTGTCTGTACACTTGGTGCATAATATATTTCTATCAGAGGTACTTCGGAAAAAGTCAAATCCTATTTCATTTTTAATTTTCTTTTCTCTTATACTTTCAAAATGAAAAAAAACACAGGTGTTCAAAGAAATGCAAGCCGCATAAAACAATACATCATTTAATCCAACAGCAGAAACTCTTGTCCCTTCTGTCAGGATGCCATCATCTATTCTGCTGTATTGTCACACTTCTTTTATTCTGTCAACACTGTGAATAAGCAACTGCACGTGCCTCACAATAACATAAATTATTGCTTCATATAAATCTATAAAGTGGAAAAATAAAAGCCCAGAAATGTTGTGAAATCTTGAAAGCTGTGGGTTTTCTGTTGATGTTGGTGTTTATCAAGTTCAAAGTTATATTCTGTGTTTTTTCTTTGAGAAAGACCAAATTGTATTTGATAATGGCCTTTTTTTCCATGATGGGCAGGTTGGATTGTGATGCAGGCATGTCAATTACATATTACTTGTATAACTGATAGAATGACAAATTTTGCATCTTCAAGCACTTAGTTATTTACTTATTTGGCACCAACAACTGCCAGTAAAATGACCCCAAAATGACATTCAATCACTGACATTGCAGCACTGCAGGCTCACAGAGAGACTTAGAGACAATTAAAATAACATTTAAAATAAGATTCTATTCACAGTATTATGTTGCTTTTTAGTAAATGCATTCCTGCCAGCAGAAACAGCGAATAGCGTATGATGGGAGACAATAATTTGGGTATCCTCTGTCAAATGTGAAGTGTGATAAAGATGGATGAATCTCAATAAAGAAAAAAAAACTTTTTAAATAATTTAAGCTGAACAAGTGTATAACTTTTGTTTTAAATAAATTCTGAGAGAAAGGGGTAATGCAACATCGTGTAAAATTAATATCGTACTAGTGCTTTAGGTCAAGAGCAGCCAAATTACATTAAAAGCTTCATTGGTAATATACCTTGTCAAAATATGAACAGCAATATGTTCTCTTGTTAACTGCCTAACATTTAAACAGTTTAAAGGCTTGATGTCCATAACACAGCCTAGAGACAAGATAAAAAAAAAGCATTTCAGTTTGTTGTAATTGGAACAACGTTAAAAGTGTAAGGGATTTTATAACAACTTACAACTTATAACAACTTATAACAAATTTTAAAGCAAACAATGTCTATAAAAAATGATGAAACGTGGTATGTCGAACAACATACTTGACCCCCACAGCCCCAACATTTGACCTCTGGATATGCATGATTAGTATTTCAAAGTTGTTCTTGCAGTATCTTGACTCACAAACTTAATAAAACTCAGAAGTAAAAGCCTCTTGCGGGGAAAATGGGTAAAAGCACAATATCTTGGGCTACCAAGGTATTGTTATAAACTGTTTAAATTTGAAGAGTAATAAACAATTTAATTTTTTTGTATTTTAATGAGTTTTCTCGTTGTGACATTTAGCCTACAAGTGCCTTGGCCGTTATCTGTGAAACATATACATCTGTGAATTCCCTACAGTTATTTCTACTTTTTTCTGAAGAGTACCCTATTGACTCCGAATGTTTCATATTTAAACAGTATTTGAAATCATTCCATTGGACAAACACGCACCCTGGTGGACGTAGTACAAACCTCAAGGTGGAAAGTCTGGCTGCAGTTCACCGCCAATACACTCGAGCGCATGTCAGTATTTTCATTCAACTTCTAAACCATAGAAGAAGAAGGAGGGGCTCCTCGGCGCAGGAAAATGGCTGACGTTGAGATGGACATCTCGTCCAGAAGAATGAATAATGGCAACGAACACGTGTAAGTCATTTAGGTGAAGATAATTAAACTTGATGACAATAGGGCATAAGTGCCTTCTTGATCCAAATCAAAAGGTAACCGTTACAATTGTGAAGATTATTGGAGAAGTAGGTTCCAAATGTGGCCCGGGCTAGCTAAATGACATGCTTACGTTTGGCTAATGGTTTTAGCTACTAAGCTAATGTTCTTTAGCTCAGCCAACGTAAGTTTTGTTCAATGTAGAACATAAATAAATTTAAATTGATAGCATTTATTTGTATTGCCTCTAGTAATTTAGTTCATACCGTGCCACAAACAAAGGCAAAAGCTATGTAGTTTTCAGCACACAACGATTATATATAGGAAGTTAGCCCGCTAGTTTTTTTTAAGTTTGCTAGAGACGTTTAGCATTACAGAGCTAATGGCTAAAATATTCTTGGCGCTTTGAATTAGGGTACGAGCTAACTGGGCTAACAATTCAAGTTTACATAGGAAAAAAGCCCGTGTCGGCGCCACACTAAAATGTACTTTTTGTGCCTTATATTTACGCATCTTGTTCTTTGGTTGTTTTTAAGCTAAATTGAGCACATTACGTAACCTTGGTTTACCCAGCTTTTATCCAGTGTTCACGCTGTCTTTAGATGCTATCGTTTGTGTAAGAATGACTTTAACTCAACCTTTGAATACGTTAGTTGTATTGAAGTTAAAGCTACTGTTTATAAAATACGTTGCTTATTACAATATATAAACATTTTGTGCGATCTATTAGTATTAGTTAAAAGTCACTTCTTAAACTTTTTAGGATTACATCTATTGTACCTCAGTTCAGATATTTACTTAATATTTGAATGTATTTACTATTTAATGTTAGGTTCTTACAGCGCAGAAAGCTACTGTATAATGACTGCTGCATTTTGGCGTGTTTATTAATATATATTTGTGCTTTTAACCAATGGCACACAGTTAAAGTGATGGATGTAAATAAATGTTTAATGAGCTAGCTACAGTAATCTGTACCTTTGTGTTGTGGTAACAGTTGCCAGGCACAACCATCCAGCCCCTCAATGGCCAGTATATTCTCACACAGTTTTTATGTGAAAACTTTTTAAATTCACCATTAGAAAACGTGATGTTTTTTTTTCAATGCTTCACTAAAAGTTTTGCTTTGGTGTTTGTTTGCTTGCAATATTTTTTATACATGTAGAATTTTGTTCTTTACTCTTTTTGTTCTTTAGGTAAAGTAAATCCTTATTTGTTGTATCATTAAAGTTGATTTCCTCACTGTGTTTAAGTGTAAAAAAATATAGATGCTACTGTTTGTAGTGAAATGTCAAATAAATTTCTGATTAATTTAGTTTATTTTATGACAACAATAACATATCACTTTAGGGGCTTATTGCAATGTATGTGTTAGAAAATTACATATAATGTAATTAGAAATCCTCCTACTGTAAAGTAACATAAGGCTTGCTGCACTACTAATATAATATATATGTTAGATAACTTAGTGTTAGTGACTTGTTTAAGTATACTTTTTGAAATGGGCTCTGTTCAACATTTTCCGTTAAACAGGAAGCAAGATCTGGAAAGCCATGAAAAAAGTGGTAATGAAGACAGTGGAGATTTGTCTGAAGAAGAGGAGGAGGAAGAGGTAAGGCTATGCTATAGTGTCATTCACATGATTTCTCTAAACCGTTGTTAAAATATCTAAAAATCTATTTAAATGTACTTTACATTGGTTATGAGACTAATTTAGTTTAAATCGAACTTTATATTCAAAGGTTCTTTGTCTGCACAAATATTGCCGCTATTCAAAGCAATATAAACATATTAGAACATGTTCATACATTTCTACATGTATTGAAGTCCTGAAATATTCTTGATATTAAATATTTATGCAACCATCAGATTTTTTTTGTTCAGTGTTTGTAAAAAAATCTTAGTTTCTTCTGACATTTGTCCTGTTTTCCATTCACTTCCTGAGGTTGTTGATACATCTAATTCTCATATCACATTCAGGACCTACTTTGCTTTCTATGTGTTTTAATGAAAACTCAGTGATTCCAACAGTGTAATTTCTGCATTATGTGCTACCCCACACCTCCCTCACTTTTCCAGCTTGGAGAGTGAATCTCTCTGAAAGCGCCTTCCTGCTGTGAGGTGCTCATGTGAATATCAAAACCAGAGCAAATTGTTAGTATATCTAGTGTTCATGTATGAAAATGTAGATAATGTTAAAAGATGACTTGGTATATCCACATGTACGTCTTTTTTAAACATGGAAACATTAACATGATCTGATGCCGGAGTTCTTTTAATTCTGGGATTTTTTTTATTCTAGGAGGAGGCGGAAACTAATGGTGAGAAGATAGAGGAAGAATCCAAACATCACAGCAGCAGTGGAAAACACAAGAGGAAAAAACATAAGCATCGCAGCAAGCACAAAAAGCACAAACACGCGTCGGATGAAGACAAGGAACGCAAACGCAAGCATCGTCACAAACACCGAAAACACAAGCGTAAAGAAACGGTCGCCTCCCCCTCTGGAGGGGTGGTTCTGGGTTCCTCCAGCCAGAGGAAGGTGGAATCTTCTCCCTCCTCTGGAAATCCAAGTCTGGACGACAGAGCCTTGTTAGAAGATTTGGAGAAGCAGAGGGCCATGATCAAAGCTGAGCTGGACAGCCAGTTAATGGAAGGGAAGGTGCAGTCTGGCATGGGTCTGATCCTTCAGGGATATAACTCTGGGTCTGAAGAGGATGGAGATGCAAGGTTCAGAAATGGAGAACCGCGTCTACGGGGCAGCTCAGGTAAACCCATATCTCCACGAGGGGGGAAAAGTGGGAAATCTAGACGAGACTCAGCGGAGGTCAGTAAATCCATCTCCAAGCGACGTAGTCGAAGTAAGTCTGCAGAAAAGTCTGTTAAGGAGTCTAAGCAGGACAAGGGGACCAAGAGCACCAAGGATGCAGGTGTTCGAGACAGAGGTCATGGCAGGAGCAGCTCAAAAGACAGAAAGCATTCACACAGCACTGATCGGTCCAAGGAGAGAAGGAAGTCAAACTCTCCTTCCAACTTAAGAAATGAGCAGAAAGTCAGTCGTCCTGATAAACGTTCCTCTCCTCAGCGCGATGAAAAACCAAACCAGGAAAGAGCTAGCCGACGCTCACCTGGACGAGAACGGCCAAGTCGCTCAGATGCTGATAGAGACAAGCGGCCCGCTAAGTCCCCGTCCAAGGACACATCATTAGGAAAAGAGAACCGCTCCCCCCACAGGCGAGGACTTCACAGTCCCATGAGAAAACGCAGTGCTTCGCCTCGCCATAGGGACGCCCACCACCAGTCTGCTGGTGCCTCTGACAGGACATCAAAACAGAGTCACTCTCCTTCTAGAACAAGATCCTCACCCAGGAGAGTCCGCAGTCGCTCACCAGACCTCAGGAGGAGGGATGCTGACAGGCAGGACTCACCGCTGAGGTCAGTCGCTAGTTAGACTCCTGCCTGTAATGTAGCTTACCATCATAAATGCTTGTAGTAAGGATGAAAACCAGTCTGTCTTGGAGAGATTTTGTTAATAATTAATCACTGGAGGGATAAATCAAATTAACAGAAGAAAGTATTTTTGTATCAAACTATTCAAATGAAAGAGTAAAAAGATGCTGTTTGTAGGAATATGTCTGGTTACACTAATGTTGATTAGAGTTTATCAATATTTCTAACAGAGTCATTGAGAAGGGAATATTAATAGTAAATGATGACTTATTGACTGTAATTCTGGGTTGATTTCAAGATTTATCTTTCACATCCGCATAGGAAGCGCTCTCGAGCAGATGCTGTACTAGGCAGAGACAGATCAAGAGATCAGAGTCCCAGGTCGTCCTCTCGCCGCAGAATAAGTCGCTCGCCTCTGAGGAGGAGGTCCCCATCACCACGGCGACGCTCTCGTTCCTCACCCCGCAGACGGAGCAGGTCTCCCCTGATACACAGGTGACACCGATCACTTTTCACTCAGCGGGTTCTGAGTGGCACCAACTAGATGCTGTTATTTAAGTAGAAAGACTCCGATTTGAATTATAACCTGTTTCCTGATGCGGCGTGACTTGTTACATCTCAACAAAATGCCTCGCAGGTCCGGGGAAAGAGATAGGTATGGGAGACTCCGGCAGTATCGGCGCTCAACCTCTCGTGATCGTGAGCGGAGGCGGCGGCGTAGCAGAGATGAAGACAAGTTTAAAGGTAGCCTTTCAGAGGGGATGAAAGTTGACCAGGAATCCTCAGAGGAAGACGTGTGAGTAAAGGAAAATGTTTGCACTTTCAATAAAACACCCTGTATGTGTCTGTCGCCTGTAGTTTTATTAGACCAAATTACTTTTTTATATGAAGTAAAGAAAATATTCCTGTAAATAGTTTTTATGGTTCGTTTGTAATGAGCTCAGAATGTTCCGTAAAACTCAAGAAGTCCGCTCTAAGAAACCAAAACCTTCTCTGTTCACTGGGTTCCACGTGGATGGATACTTGCATAATTTAAAGTTGTCCTTTGACAGGAAGTTTTAGTATTAAGTTCTGGCTTGTATTTGCAGCTTAGAGGACTTTGAAGGTGAAGAGATAGATGAAGAAGCTCTCATTGAACAGCGACGTCAGCAGCGGTTGGCCATTGTCCAGGTGTGTTTATCTCTTTGCTATTACCTAGTCACTCATTTAAACTCCGTTAAAGTTAAAATGATTACGATCTGTCTAATCACAAACTTTTCCTACTGTTTTTTTTTTCTTTGTTTTTGTTTCTTTCCCCAGAAATACAAGATTTTGAATGAGGACACAAACATGGTATCGGAGCCCAGCAGCCCTCAGAGCAGCACACGTAGCCGCTCCCCGTCTCCTGACGACATCTTGGAGCGAGTGGCTGCCGATGTGAAGGAGTACGAACGTGAAAACCTCAATACCTTCGAGGCCAACATCAAAGCCAAGCAAAACCTCATCGCCCAGGAGAAAGACGGTAATAACTTAGTGAAAATAACTGCACGTGTTGGTGTACAAGACCAACTGAATGAACCGCATCATGACCATCTGCGGTTAGTTACAAATGTCTGGAACCTCCAGGGGAAAAATTCATGAGGGTGGGAGTCACAAAACCAAGGTATAAAATATAAAGAGGTTTACCTTGATCTCTGTTGTCGTGTGTTTATGCTGGGATTGATGGGAATGATGGAACTTCCAGTCAGTGAGCTCCACCGGCAGACAATGAGCGAGAGAACGAATGAGTAAAAAGGTTTTTATCATTTAAATGTTTTCACAGAAGCAGTCGCACTTGATGCAAAGAGGAAGTTACATGGATGTAGAAATCTCTTCAACCTGACAAAAAAATAAAATGGGGGTTTAAATGTTTATCAAACATATTATAGAACAGTTCTGTAAGCCACAAATGGTTTTACTTTGTTTCTCACAGCTTCTGCTGAATGCATAGCCAAATGTCGTGATGTGCTAATGAAGAGTACAGCCTCTGTGAACATGGTTGTGATCAACTAAACGCTCTGTACCTCATGTACTCCGCTGGTTTGGATAAGCTCTGAATTTCTGTGCATTTTTATATACTTTTAATTTGGTTTAA
Organism: Kiunga ballochi; assembly: GCA_037177335.1. Classification (NCBI taxonomy): domain Eukaryota; kingdom Metazoa; phylum Chordata; class Actinopteri; order Atheriniformes; family Pseudomugilidae; genus Kiunga; species Kiunga ballochi. The sequence goes on from JBAMIG010000019.1 coordinate 6,076,314, forward strand.
AGCGTTCTCTGCTGTCATGGCTACCCTGGTCATTTCTAAAGTTGTGCTTTGATTTAAAACAAATGGGAATTTTTTTACCCTACGTTAAAACTTCAGCGAGTAGTTTTAACAATAAAGTCGGCCCTTCCAGCTGGCTGGCATCTTCCCATGAACACAGCGTCGCATCAAACACTGACTTAGTGGCTTGATCTGTGTGAGAACTGCAGTAGTGTGATGCAGGTATTTTAATTTTGTTTCTTTTTGTCATGTGTTCATTCAGTTGCTGGCTTGTTATCCAAAGCCTGGTTGTGTCTGCCACCTGCAGCATGTTTTGATCTCTGCAGAGTATGTGAATCAAACACATGTTCCAGATATACTGTTTTCCATTATGCCGTGGGAGCTGAGGAACTCATCTGCTGGTTTGCTTTGTTTGTTTCTTCTTGTTTCAGGAGGCAACCCAAAGAAGCCTTCAGCCCCTGACATGTTTACAGAGTCTGACGACATGTTTGCTGCTGACTTCGATGTAAGTTTTTTAATCAATCCGTGTGATAGATGAAAGTTTTTGATACTTTTTACTGACTGACTGACTTGGATGGACCTTTTCAGGAGCACCTTTTATCTCCCTCTTTTTTTTTAATGTCTGCAGAACGCAAGGATGAGAGCAGCAGGTGTAGGAAAGGACTTTAAGGAGAACCCGAATCTCAGGGACAACTGGACGGATGCGGAGGGTTACTACCGTAAGTGATTCTGAAATGCCCGTAACTTGCATCATGCTTCAGTGAGCGATCACTAACATCAATGTATTTAAGCCTTTATACCATCTTTTATTTTTTAAATGTCATTTAGGAGTGAATATTGGAGAAATACTGGACAAGCGTTATGATGTGTATGGCTACACTGGCCAGGGTGTGTTCAGCAATGTAGTCAGAGCCAGGGACACTGCCAGGGCCGGCCAGGAGGTGGCAGTCAAGATCATCAGAAACAATGAACTTATGTGAGTCAATCCCATTTCAGTGTGAATGTTTTCTACAAATTTTAATGCTGGATTTGTTGTGTTTAGCATAAAATAACCTGAATGAATGTGCTGAACAGGCAGAAGACTGGTCTGAAGGAATTGGAATTCCTGAAAAAGTTAAACGACGCTGATCCTGATGACAAATTCCACTGCCTTCGTCTTTTCCGGCACTTCTACCACAAGCAGCATCTTTGTCTGGTGTTTGAGCCTCTGAGGTACGGCCAGATGAAATGCCTTCTATTCCTTCAGCATAATCTGACATCTACATGCTTTAATGATCACTGGATTATTCATCTGCTCAACACTTGTACTCAACTTGTCTTATTTTGAAGCATGAATTTGCGAGAGGTGCTAAAGAAATACGGTAAAGATGTCGGGCTCCACATCAAAGCTGTGAGATCGTACAGTCAGCAGCTCTTTTTGGCCCTCAAGCTGCTCAAACGATGCAACATCCTCCACGCTGATATCAAGCCAGACAACATCCTGGTACCATGAAAATGCACACCAAGTTTTTTTTATTTATTTATATAATATAAAATGTAATCTGTATTCTTCTTTTCCTTAAAGGTGAATGAATCAAAGACCATTTTGAAGCTTTGTGACTTTGGTTCTGCATCACATGTTGCTGACAATGACATCACACCATATCTGGTCAGCAGATTTTACAGAGCTCCAGAAATTAGTAAGTTGCCATGTTTTTACTGTCACTACTTGCCAGTGCCTTTTTAATGAGCCTTTTATTTAACATTTGTTTTACAGTTATAGGAAAACCTTATGACTATGGCATCGACATGTGGTCTGTTGGCTGCACTTTGTACGAGCTGTACGCTGGTAAAATCCTGTTTCCTGGATCCTCCAACAATCACATGATCAAGCTGGCAATGGACCTCAAGGGCAAGATGCCCAACAAGGTATGATTGCGTCATATAACATTTCGGTTCCTCTGCAAGATGAAGTGAGTGTTGCTGCTTTGTGTGATGCAACACTGTGGATTCTTTTCTCAGATGATCCGTAAAGGCTTGTTCAAAGACCAGCACTTCGATCAAAACTTGAACTTCCTGTACATTGAAGTAGACAAAGTGACAGAAAGGGTAAGATGTTTTCCTAGTAGGATTAACATAAGCTTCCGTTTTTTTAAGCACACAGTTCTGTGGACCTTTAAACATATGACAAGTGCTTGTGATTAATGTCTACTGAAAATGCTGGGTATCACATTTTCACACAAAACTCCCATTTTTCTTCTTTCTGATGCCTCTTTAGGAGAAGGTGACTGTAATGAGCACCATCAACCCCACCAAAGACCTGCTGGCAGACATGATAGGAGGCCAGAGACTGCCTGAGGACCAGAGGAAGAAGGTGATGCAGCTGAAAGACCTGCTGGAGGGTACGCTGATGCTGGACCCAGCTAAACGCATCAGCATCAACCAGGCTCTGCAGCACCCATTTATCCAGGAAAAGATCTGACCCCTTAACCCCACACACTCCCAGAGCAAACAGACAGAACTGACCACTAAAACCATCTGACAGGATGTCTGCAGTCAACCCACAGACTTTGTTTCAGAATGTCATTGAGTTTTGTTCTTTTCTCAACATTATTTTGCTAATGGATTCTGTTTTATTGTAAATAGATCATTAAAATGGTAGCCGCTCTGAAAGACACTGATTTTGGCATTTTTCATTGTAAACTTCCCTCCCTTGATGCATTTACGGTTCTTTTTCTATTTAACATTCATTGGAGTGACGGTTTAAAAGAAAAATATGATTCCTGTAAATACTCGGTCTACTGCATTACCATCGTAAACAGTAGACCGGTGGGATTTTGTCATAGTTACATACCCTAAAACACACCTTGTGTTTTTTAACCACATCGCTCATTGTGGGGCGTTGCATGCTTCTGAATGTGCACCCTTTTATCGGTAGGTTTCTGTGGTGCCGGCCCGTGTAAATGCTCTGTATGTGCATCAGTGTCCCACATTTAACAGCAAACCCCTCCACCTTCTTTCCATGTCCTCAACCACAAAGACCTGAGCTGAAGGAATGGATGCATGTTATGCATTTCTTGATTCAGATTCTTTTGTCTTTTTAGACAGTATTTTTTTTTCTTTATATTTTTTATGTGGTTTTTAAATGCAACTCTCCTTCCAGCACTCTGGCCAAGTCCCGGCTCTTAAGGCTCTCCCATTCAAGTGCCTCCATATGAGCCTGGTGTCAAAAACACCAAACAATGCTGGCCTGTTGAAGCCACACCTGTGACCCTTCCTTTCCAATGTTGTATATAATCCATAGTTACTGTCCTTTCATGTATGAATAATTTGTTTCTTTCCATTATGTGGTAAACCAATCTTGTGATTTCAATAAAGAGTAGTTGTGAAAATTGCTGCTGAAAGAGCACCTTCAGTAAAAGATGGCTTTTTAGTAATAAAATGTTTCTTGTTGCATACAAGCCCATGTTCTTCATTTGGATATTAAGTCTCGTTTTTATCAGAAAGCTAATTTTATCCAGGGTTACATAGCTGGTTATGTGATTAAATGAAAATTATTTGTACACAGATTGACTGAAAAGGGCTTAAAATGTTGAAATGTTGAGTCCTATTACTGTATAGATGCAAAGGTTTAAGTAAAGCCATAATTATGTGGTTAAAAAGCTGAGAGCTGCATTCCTAGAGCATCAAAACCTATTTTGCATCCAGTTGTAACACATTTTGGCTAATGCTTTAATTTTATTTTCATGCCATGATTGTCGTCGTGATGAGCTCCTAGAAAGCATAATGGAAGCCTCGGTCAAAAAAGATTCCCATTTCTCTCCATCTGGAAAGTGATGCAATTGCAGTGTGCGTGCACAGTGCACTAAAAGGGCTTCAGATTGGAGCTGATGGGCCATCAACCTGAAGAGGTCTGTAAATACACACTGACTGTAGTGGGATAACCACCAGTAAAGATGTCAGAATGAATGAACAGGTATGCTAACACCTGCTGGCTTTAATCTCAGCAGAGATGTAAGGACATGACTGCCTTTAATGTGAATATGTAACCAAACAGGTTTTAAATTCCAAAGCAGCATATTTTATGACTGAAGATGTCAATAGAGATGTTTTGCAAACTTTCCAAAATGTAGTTTTTTTAAAACAGATTTAAAACTTGTTTCACATCTCCAGGGTTGTAACCATCATTACTTTACCTGGCCTTTGGCTTTAGTTTAGTTATAAAAGTTATCAGTACAATAATAACCTTGTTGGGTTTAGAGGAATTTGAGTTGGATGCGAGCTGAATTACAGATGTGTCGGTTTCATTAGTGTCCACATAAACACTCATACATTTTTCAAACCATTCGTTTTCACAAACCATGTAGTCAGACAAATTACACTTGAAATAGGATTTCCATTTTTATTAAAACCATACAAACATTTGTTGTCAGTTATAAAAGAGCGAAGGGGCTCTTCTGGCAGAAAGGCGGCACTCGGCACACGAAGCTCCGCTCTGAGCCAGATCTGCCTGGCCTCCGACCAGAGCCTGGGAATCCCTGCTTTCAAAGTCAGTTCTGTATTGGTCCCAGGATACTCCACATTTCCTTTACTAAACCTACAGAAATAGTAATGTATTTACATAATGCAAATGTGTAATGTGTGTGTATATA
>JBAMIG010000019.1:6082099-6123009 GCA_037177335.1 Kiunga ballochi
GATCTTATATATTTATATTTATGACGCATGTCTGGTCTGCTGTCAGCTGTTCTGTACCTGTAGGATTAAACTGCTTGACAGCTGGCACATATGTATTTATATAAACAGTGTTTAATGATTAACTTGAGCACATGCATTTTTACAAACATGTTGTACAGTAAAACAGTAACAATACACAGAATACTGATTTAAGGAAGGGACCATCAAAGAGAAGCGGCTTCCAAAAAAAAATAGCCTTCATTCCAGAAATGGAATATCTCTACTCGTCTATACACATTTTCGATGCATCCCAGGTCATCGTGGGATGGCTTGTTTTCTTTCAAAACACAAAAGGGTTTGGCAACTGCTGTTCCACAACACTTTTAAGTACATCATGATGTTTTTTTATTAGTGTCACCTTTTTTTTTTTTGTCCTAATCTTCACATACACCAGTCTTTTCTTCCGTTTTTCCATTTTTTTTATCCTAAGGGAGGAGAAAGCAGAGAGAAAGAACATCTACTGCATGATGGTTAGGAACTTGCTCTCCTCAGCAAGAGTGGTGAGAAGAGAGCTCATATCACCAATTGCCATGTTGTTGAGGCCAGGAGCCACGCTGTGGAAGGTCGCAGAGGCTCGAGGGGTGGTGAGGCGGGACGACGTCCTAGACAGGCCCTGGAAGATGGAGGGACTCAACACTCCGGAGACCAGGCTGCCTTGGTCATAGCCGTCTTCCAGCATGGTGCCAAAGTCCAGACTCACCCCTTCATCTAACACACCAGACACATGGCCATCCACTGTGCTTGTCACCTGGTCTGTACCGGGGGAGGGAAGGGCAAACGAGTTCCCAATGCCACCACCTGAACCATCAGACTCCACTATGGAGTCGAGCAAGTTTTGATCCTCTAAAACAGGAAACGAGGAAGTCTTGCAATCTGCCGGTTCGTAAGCGAGGCAGTTAGCAAAATTCTGCTCCAAGTATCTGTGGTCTGGATTCTCTAGTTTGAGTCCAGATACCTGGTGTGCAAGAGAACATTGCTCTCCATTCCTCTGCAGCAGCCGAGGTGAGCTCGGCTTACCGTGGGTTTCACTGGAGCTCTCTGAACCAAGGTACTGTTGGGTCTTAACCTGGTTCCGGTAATTGTTCATTGGTGGGTGAGGGACATGTGATGGCCGATTGTGATAAGGAGCCGGTCCCTGGGAGAGGCCGTCCGTTGAGACCCTGCTGAGGCTTAGGTTGTTTCCAACCTGCCAAGAGGTACTATTGTTGTTGTTCTGCTGGAAGTGGCTGTGATTCTGGGGTCCACTGGACGGGTGCTGTTTCAGACCCTGCGGAGGGGGCCCATTGATGATCTGCAAGATGTTTGATCTACCAAACGTGCTTGTAGAGTTGTCACCAGTGCCTCTCATCTCCATGCAAGAGTTAGGAGCCGTCTCTAACTTGACTCCAGGGTTGGCAAGGCTAGGACTTTGCGACGGATCAGCCTGCGTGCAGTTGTTGTGGAAGTCAGCAGACACATGCTGCTGAACCACCATGTTTCCAAACCTGCCAAAAGGTACGGATGTGGGTCCGTGTTCCATGCTCGGCCACCTCCCACACTGTGAATGATGGTTACGTTCCCTTCCAGGAGACCTGTCCGTACTTCCAGAGCTGACTTCATTCCACTGAATGGGAAGCTTACTGGGGCTCTTTCTCTCTGTTATGGGATGCTGTTGGAAACTATAGGATCCAGAGAAGATGCCGATCAACCCCGATGGCCGAATGGCCTCCACAGACGGATGGGAAGTGTCCCTTTGACTAGAAGCTATTTGATCCTCATTTTGAATGCACGAGCCATTCTCCATCTGAACCTGGGAATGGAGATACTGCACCAGGTCATCTGGCAGCATATCTTCATCCTCAAGCAACAGACCAGCTTCTCCTTCATCCTCCATGGCCAGAGCTTCTAAGCCCACATGCTCGGCGATGCTGGAAGTATATGGTGAGTGGTGCAGGTTCCCTTCTGAGCGCGTATAGTTCTGTAGGGTAAAATTGCGAGACTCTAATGCTGTATGGTGAGTCAGAGGGGGAAGAGGGTGGAGATTACTGAGGCTGTTGAAGCGCTGCACAGGAGGCAAACTGATTGCTTCAGGAACCTGTGTCCGCACCGGGTCACTGGCCCTCCGATTCCCATTCAGGAGTCCCTCACCAGGATAAAGGATCCTTCTCCTGTAGCCTCCATGTCCCATAGATCCATTGATGTAGCCGTTGGTAGCTTCACCACAGTGAGGTGGTCTTACCAGAGGTGGCAAGCAACGGTTACTCCCACCTTCATCCATCATTGCTACGTGAGGCTTCAAGCTCATGCCCTCCATGTTTGGTAGAGGGGTGGGAGGTGGGCCACCAGTTGCTGCAGCATACTTGGCTTTAAGGTGGTAGTGCTGCGCTGGTGTTAAATTGAGCATCCCCCTTGACCCTCCTCCTCCGCCTATACCTACTCCTCCTATCCCTCCACAACCTCCACCTGATAGTATTACTCCGCCACCTCCTCCTCCTACCCCACCTCCATAGTGGCTGGCCTCACTAGACCGTCGAGAGGCATCAGTGGATATGGGATCGTAAGAGTCAGTGGAGCTCAGGTTGTGGAGGCGGCGATGGTGAGCGGCCGCTGTCGTACCCTCGCTCTGGGAAGCTTGGCTAGAGCGCCGACTGGAGAAGCAGGGGGAGATGCCTGAAGAGCGCCGGCTGCTGCTCAGGTAGGCTGAACTGGTGGCGCTGCCGCTGCTGTCACGCCGGTCTCTTAGCAAATTGAGCACCGTTAGCTCTGTGCTGCCCAGTTCAGCATGAGCAGGTGGCTGAGGAGCAGACACCCCCCACTGCCTGCCCAGACAGGATCCTAGGGAAACACAGAGATGAGCATATGAAGAAAACAAAAAGAGAACAGGGGGAATAATGCATGATTAAAAGAAAAGAAAAGAGGGTGAGAACGATGAAGCTGAATAAGGGAAGTCTGAGTGTGGAGAGATCTTTCAGGCAGATGTTACCTCAGACAACTAGCAGCGTTTGGCCATGAAACATTCCATTACATGCTATTCTCTCTGATATGATGCGCGGCTTGATATCATTTTACAGCGGAACAGCAAATTTTAGGCATTTGTTTTGCCTGAATCCTTCAGCCAAGATGGGCAAGATGGAATCGGGGATAATTCAGTGCTGTAAACTTTGTCTACAGGTGTTTTGCCCTAAGTGAGAGTTGTTTTTTAAACTATAAAGACAATGTAGACAAAAAAAAAAAACTCCGTGCATTTCAACCTTAGACTTTAACCCTTTTAAATAAAAAAACAAAAATAAATGTATCTTACCCTTCCCCAGGATGTTGGGTGAACCTTTGGGGGGCGGTGTGGGGGACAAGGGCCCCAGCCTGGGTAGTGCTCCATTCACCTGCTTCAGCCTCTCCATCTTCATGTGCTCCATCCAGCGCAGGGGACGGCCGATGCTTCGCCTCGCCTGCAGGGTCAGCATGGCCGCAGTTGCTGTGGAGACCGTGGAGTCCATGATCGGGGCTGGCTCACCTTCGCACTCCTCCTCTGCCTCCTCTTCAATTTCCTCCTTCTCCTCATTCTCCTCCAGCCCCTGCCCTGGCGAGCGTCCGGCGCTCACAGCAAGCTGGACTCCACTGCTGGGATAGGTGCTGACGGGGGACTGGACACTGCTGCATGTAGACTGACCGCCAGGGCTTGGCTGAGACGTCTGACAGATGCACAGAGGAAAAAGATGAGTGGATGGTTGTTAAGTTCAGCTCACACAAAGAAAAATAAAACAGTTACATGTCACAAACAATGGCGTAATGTATTTCTTATGAGCCTTGATGAATCATTCATAAACAGGAAACACAACTGTATGTAAAGTATCATACAACAAGCTTGGTTCTGATGGGCTGACAGGTGGTATTTAGTGAAGGTGGTCATGCAACCATGTTGCAGACAATGATGGACAATTAGATGAAGGAGCTAAATGAATAAATCAACACAATTCGGCTCAATTATGGACGCATTTTACAGACTTGTTTGGTGGCAGTTGCTACATTTTTAAAATCTGTCTGACTTGTTTGTTTAATAATGATGGTGTGTTGCTTAAACTGAACTGCATGGGAATTAATACAGTTCTCTTAACTGATCACCTGGAAGGGTTGATCAAAAACAATGCAGTGATGTATGATCCAGCGATCAGGCAGAAAAAGAGCATGTGTCTTTAAACTAAACCTCAGAGACGCATCACAGAAAATGGCCGCAAAAGATTTAAGGAGCTGCCACAACCGAGCACATCCTTTTCCTTTCATCTGACTTCCTTCACTGGAAATCTTCTTGCATCTTTCTCAATAGTTAGCGTGTCTGCTTTGCTACGATTAACACATTTATTTTTATTCAAGATAAATGTATTGAATGCGTGGATAAAATGGGCAGATGGCTTCATAAACCTGCCCTTTACCATCCCTGAACTGTGAATGCTTCTCAGTATCTGCATTCTTTTGCTAAATAAAGAGGTGTTTGGACACCACATAACTTAGACATTAGTAATCCCTCTTCCTGTGACGGGATAGGAAAAAAGTACTTCAAAAGGCAAACAGGATGAAGGACTCCAGTGAGACGGACTAATGCTTAATTAGATCCTTTACAGAGTTTTAGGAGTTATGTCGCACTAAGGAATAATGAAATCACTTTTTTTGGCTCAGTGTTAGGCATGTTGGAAGGCGCTTCACACTGTTTATGAGTGAAAAGGATTTGGCTGCATGCTGAAGCTTTGGACAGCTTCAGGCGATGTCTCAGTGCCCCGTCGGTTCTATCCAAAGGCCTGGGCACTGCTCACAAAAATGTCTCGCCTTTGTCGAGTTTAAAAATGTGAAGAATAATCTTTTTACAACAGAGCGGGGATGAGAACCTGAGACCTACAATGAGAGTAACTCCGGCATGTTTGGGGTGAAAGCGCCAAGCGGTTTGCAACGGGATGAGGAAAAGTCGGACAGACCGTGAAGCGATGAAGGAGGAGGGAAAAGTGAGATTTGGAAAGGATGCTTTGCAGATGCAGTGTGATACCTATCTCACCTGATTACCCACTGTCCTTAGAAAGGGACGGAGAGAAATGCCGAAGCATTGGATAAAGGAAAAGACGCACCCATTAGAAGATTTCAGTGTTAATTTTCAAGCCCCACATTTAAATACGAGTAGAACTAACTTTATTAAAAGAGTTAGAAGAGTCAAACTAAACAGATTTAAAAAACATAAAGATCAATCATAAACCTGGAAGGAAGTCTTACCATGGGCTTTTCTGTCTTGATAGACTTGACCTGCAGACATCCATCCTGTTTAGAGGTAGCATGGTTGTACTCTCTTTGGTCCGTGTACCCACCCAGGGGCAGTTGCCCTGGTGACCGGCCCTGACCGTTGCCCTCCCTGGGCTGCGGTGGAGGGCGTGGGTAATCTCCACGCTGCTTCTTGGTGACGTGCGCTTCGGGCCCGTGTACCGTCTTGACGTGCTTGCGTAAGGAGCTGGGATCCGTGTAGCGTTTAGTGCAGCCTGGGATTTTACACACATAGGGTTTCTAGAAAAGAGGAGAGCAGATCATTGACAGCATTTACTTGCCAACTTGATCAAATGGCCAATTTAGACATTGTGTGGAAGTGCATGTGTTGATACCTCATTTGAGTGCGTGCGGTTCTGGTGTTTGGCTCGGTCTGAAGCGTTGGAAAAAGCTTTGTTGCAGCCCTCGTGTTCACACACATACGGTTTCTCTCCGGTGTGGGAACGTAAGTGAGTTTTAAGATTTTCCAGACGAGAGTATGCTTTGGTGCAGCCTTCAAACTGGAGGAAGGAAAACCAGAACTTCCACTTATTATACTGCAAGAAGTGTAAATAAACAAACTCAGGTGAACAAGTATAATCGTCCTTACGGTGCACTTGTGTGGTTTTTCACCAGTATGCCTGCGCATGTGGACCACCAGCATGTACTGAGCCTTGAAGGGCTTCTGCTCTCTGGAGCATTCTTCCCACCGACACACAAACTCCTTCTTCTCTCCGTGGATGTGGTCGTTGTTGATGTGCTGAAAAATAAAAGACAAGAACTTTAAACAAAGCCGTGTTATTACATCCTTTTTCCACATCTGTGCACGACAGTTACGCAACATGGATATTGTGAGTCGATTGAATTATTGCTTCACTTGGGGGGATTTCAGATGGCAGCACAAGGAGCACTTCCTTCTTCTCTAAATGCTTTCTTTTTCTTTCCTTTGCAGCTTTTCTCTGATTCATTCCGTTGAAAAGTGCACGCGGGTCGGGAGTCTCTGGGTCCGAGCTTGATGGGATTTTCAAATAAAACCCTGTCACATCTCTTCGCATCACTTTGGACCCTCACCACTCCATGACAAGCGCTGACAGTTGTGCTGCCGTGGCAACTTCCAATGTGAGGCTTAGAAAGCAGGGGAGCAGGGAGCGAGGTGCGGAGATGGGGCAGGAAATCAAAAGTTCAGCCAAAGCTTCTGAAATGCAAGGGCTTTACAACTCTAGCCAGGCATAATATCTGCACACCCTCCCTTTTGTCTCACTCCATCCCTCTCTGTCTTCTTTTTTCTCATTCTTCCTTCTTTTTTCTCACTAACGGCCTTGTAAAAATGGGTAAGTAGTGGATGTTACAGAGGAATAAAAAGGAGGGGGGTGGTACAACCCTCTAGGGATAAAGTCAATATCAGGCTCTGTTTGCGAGACAGCAGAATGTGGTGGCCTCTGAAGTGCCTTACCGAGGGCAGTTTAAACCCAGAGAGACAGACAATATCCTGAACTAAAGAAACCAGTATTATGACATTCCTGAGAAGCAGAAAGAGTCTTTTACCTCAGGGGTGAATGCAGAAGGATAGATGGGAGGAAAGGATGTAAATAAAGACTTGACTCTGAATGCTCCTAAATGTCTGCAGAATCTATGCTTTGTGTGAGCACTTACTCACAAGATGGTTGAGTTGTGCAGGATCAAAGCAAACAAAGTATTTAGAGTGAGTTTCCTTCCAGGCATGACCTGAAAAGACCCCCTAGAAAAACCGCGGCCATGACATCCACCGGAAAGCTCAGTGCGTTTAACCTCACAGTGAAGCTGAGGGAGGGAGTAACGACAGATCAGTCAAATTTACTCCAATACATCAGAAACTCCATCTTTTTTTTTTCATTCTAACGTGACAAAACGCGACTATTTCCAGGGGTGAAGATTGGGAACAGGATGGCCACGATGATCAGTCGTCTCCCCATCTCGCTCAGTGCTCCAGAAAAGTCTCTCTCTCTCTTTATTTTTCCCCCTCCGTGAGGGAATCCCTGTGGCAAGCGATCGCTCTGTTGTGACCAGCGTTCAATATCTGCTGGCGGAGAGCGATGGGAGAGGGCCGTAGCGCTGGATCATGCCGGCTGGCAGAGGACAGCGCACGCACAACCACGCTGTTGTACAAATGAAGGAGGTCACTGACGGGCTTGATGCATTAGCCTCTGAGCTGCCAGAGAGGGGGGACAGACAGAAACAGAGGAGAGAGGGGCCGCCGAGGAACCTAATGGCATGATCTAATGGCAATTCTTATTGAATCAATAATCTCCATGCTGAGCAGACAGGTCCCGTTGGCCGGCTAAATCGACAAACAGGTGCTGATAGCGGCGGCATGGCGGGTTATTCATCTTCCTCCTGCCAGCTTATCGGCCAACAACTGTAAAAACGCCACCAAGATGGATTTAGGAGGAAGTCGCACAACAGGGAACGCAAGGGACATGGACACAGGGGACACTGGAGCCGCCTGTGACGTATAAGAAGTGTGTTCACACACACACAAGCACACAGGTGCAGCCATTGCTTTCTTGATTCAGATGCCTGCTGCTTCGGCAGAAACAACTATTAACATAAAAAGCAGTAAAACACACATTCAATTTTACTCTTGGATTGCTTATTGTTTGTTTTCTGAAAAAAAAAACAACAAAAAAGCCTCTGATGTAGAATTATTTCTTGCCTTTGCTGTTACTGTAATACACATATGGATTGTTTTCTGCTTTTTTCTCACCTTTTGCTCACTTTAGTTTCCATCTCCTCATCAACTTATCCAACCCTCTCCGGGACACAGCCCTCATGCATGAGAATGCACCCGTGCATGAAAAGAGGGCCTGTTTACAAGGCAATTTCACTAAGCGATGGGACCCGCAACACCGCTTAGCTTTATCAAACACTGCCTAATAAATCATATGCTCTTTTGTGATGTCAGATGCTGAAGTGCTTTATGTAAAGAGAGGGGAAGGAACAAGCATGAAAAAGGAAAAGAAGCAAGAAGAAGGGAATCGAGTATGATAGGGTATGTGTGTGTGTGTGTGTGTGTGTGTGAGAGTAAGTGAATGGGGAGCAGGGGGCAGGGAGCTGGAATTGGCATGTGTAATTCAGCACACTCTTTTCATCTTAGAGTAAGATACTCTCAACAGATAAGAGGCCTAATCCTTCTCCTGATCAAAAATCTGCATTTTACCAATTAAAGGCCTGTGCCAGCAGCCAACGATGTGTGTGTGTGTGTGAGAGAGAGAGAGAAAGAGAAGGGGGGATGCCTACAGACTGTGCCTGCATTTATTTCCCTTTAACACTTGGGAGACACCCGGCAGTTGCCTCAGCAAAGCTGTGCACAGGGAGAACCAGCTCCTCCACATAAGGGTATCAGAGCACTGCCTGCAAGGCCAACCTGGAAGGCTCTCAAGGGTACAAAAAGGATGAGATGTGAGGAAACACATGTACAGACCTCCATCTGTGCTCAGCCACAGCCACTGAAAAAAGCGTTGACGCTTCACGGGTTAAACACAGCACGTTAAACCAGAAACGTTTCATTTATTACAAGTGGTTAAAATGGTTTAAGTCTGATTGTGAGACTGGGATTATTGGAGTTAACTAACATGATTTGTGCTGAAATATTGACTTTAATCAAAGATTAAACCTGCTTCAAACAATCCTGCTACTTTCAATCTAGATTAAATATTTCCAACTTTGTCCTGCAGGGGTTAGGTGTTTTACCTGCTGCAAAACACCTGAGTTCTTGAAAGACAGTGAGTCACAAATGACTCAGACTTGTGCATAACCAGACATGTAGAGACTCATGTCAATGGAAATGCAGAAAGGAATAAAGAAAATGTCAAAAGGAAGCCTTGCTCTAAAACTAACCTTCATTTTGTTATTTATTACTTTAAACGGGAACAAATTCTACAAAAAAGATTATGTTCTTTTTTATCTTTAGATTAGATATTTTATTGATCACAAATTCTCCTCTGTTGCAGAAATCAGGCTGAAGGTGCTTCCTTGTTCTTTGTAAACCGAGAGGCCATATGCAGATATGTTTCCACCACGAAGGTCATCCCCTGCACTAACATGCTCTTTTAGCCTGTATTGTAGCTGTGTTGTGCACTATGGATTATACTCTGTTATTGAGGGAGTATTTATGTGGCTGCAATCTGCAACTCTGCTACTAGATGTCCCCAAAAGCAGCAAACAACTGCTTAAATCAATAAGCCCAATGGATTTAAATAAATAACCTTAGGTTTTCCAGGATGACCTCAACCAGTCCTTATATTTGTTAGCATCTTGAGCAATTTGCAAAACAAAATGCCAGTTATTCAGATTTAATCTATTTTTGATTTATTATGGACTTTTTTTTTGCTTATTATTTCATTTTTATTATCGCAAAATAATAATAATAATAATAATAATAATAATAATATATATATATATATATGTGTGTGTGTGTGTGTGTGTGTGTGTGTGAAGATAAAAGCCCATAAACAGGTGAAGGGCCCAAAATTCACTGGGCAAAGATAAGTAGAAAAATCCCTCTTTTCTTATAATTTTTATGTTCTTTTATGTAATAACTCTACTTTTAGTTAAAACTTCTCTTAAAAAAACAGCTAAAGCTTTTCTTCAAGGGCCAGAAGTTAAAAAATAGCACTTGTGTAGGTTTTCTATTGTAAAGAGCAATAAATCAAGAGCGAAATAACAACAAATTGTAAAGCACGGCCATATTAGGAAATTATGGGAGTCGGGCCCGGCCTCGCCGACGACAAAACAGAAAAAATCTACTTCAAGAGAGACATTAAAGAAGCCACCAGGCCTTATCTACAAAAGTGCTCCCTTCAAGGGGAAAGTGAGGAGGGGAGAGAAAATGAGGGATGGAGAGGCTCATATTAAAAAAAGAAGAAAAAAAGAAGGAAGCAAAAGAAGTTTGAGCTGAGAGGAAGATGGAGAGGTATAAGCAGTATGAATGTAGTGAAAGAAAGAAATACAGCAAACTAAAATTGACACCCGCTTCGCTTTTGCTGACTGGGTAGGCCAGATAAGTGAGCCAAATTGCATAGATCTGATGTTTATCTTATCGGCGGCACCGAGAGCGCTTAAACGCAGATGATAAAGGAACACCGTGGCGTGTCGCGGTAAGAGCTTGTTTGATGGTGTAAAAATATGCATCAAGAGAACGGCAGGGGCCCTTCTGAACAAGGTGGAAAGCAATGAGGGTGGTGTGAAGGCTTAATTCTAAAATTAGGCCAACCACAAAGAAAAAAAAAAGGCTGTTTGAATCAGCACAGTTTTTACTTTTAATACTTCAAAAAGCTTTTCTACATGTGCTGAACAAAACAAACCGGTATATTTAAATGTGAGTCCTTGTTTCAGGAGAAATGGGTATTTTTCCATACAATGCCCCCCCCACCACCACCAAATTCATTTTAGAAGACAGGGACAGGGGGAAGGGACGTTCTATTGTTTGGTTATATGAACCCCCCCCACTCCATCCACACACACACAGACCCAAACCCCTCCCATAGCGTGAAGAGAGCCACTGTGGTCCAAATACTGTACTTATCCTATTACTGAGGGGGGTGGGGGTGTGGAGAGATAAGAGCATTTTCCCGTCCGCTCTGCTGAATTAGAGGGCAGGGATTCTGTAGGCGAAGACTTTATTTGGCATCTTTCTGCATATCTGCATGTGCATAGAAAATGAGGAATAAAGCGTCACATCAGAAAGTCCAATGCTAGAAAAATGAAAAGAAAAAAGAAAATTCCAAGATGGGGATGTGGAAAACTAATCAGGATTTTACTCTCGATAATAAGTGCAGCTTAATGAGCACATGTGGAGGAATATGACGACATTACTTTCTCCATATACCCTTCCCTCCTCTTGTAGGGGGAGGAAGATTTTTTCCTGCATGAAGACACCACCCTGCCTTCCTCTCCCACCACTTTAACTCATCCCACCTCCTGAAACAGGGGCAAGAAGTTGTCAAGTTCCTCAACCTTTGAGCCGAGCCCTTCAAACACGGGAGGCAACCCATTTCGTGCTGAGGATATCAATTATAGATAGGGGTTACCACCGCAGCAGAGGATTGCAATGTCAAGACGGTAAATAGACAGCTGTGGAGAGCCGAGGATCTTTCTATCAGATGTGTGATGCTTTTCACGTGCACGTGTGTGTGAGCCTTTTCACCGTCGCTTATATTGGTGTAATTTCATCACTTCCCCAACTTCAGTCTGCTTTCTCACTTTGCTGAAGGGTGAGAGGTTCACAGGCCAAGCTGGAGCTAAAAGTATCTGTAGCCACAGAGGAGAGGATACAGCCATAACGCTATTAATATTTAGCTTCATAGGAAGGCCTCGGGCGCAGGACGATGAGAACCGTCCATCTCCAGGGCAGTGTGAGAGTTCTGATAACGGACAGGAAGGAGGGGAGTCCGGTCCAGTGCAGAACACAAAACTCTAGGAGGCTTAACCGACCAAAATCAGTTAGCACCGTCCAGCTGTGAGATGTGCTTTCCAGCATTTGAGCCCATTACCAGTGTCCCTGGATCCAATCAGGAATCCAGCATCACTAAGAGCCAGCGCCTGCAGCTCGGACTCTGCAGCGAGCTGCCAGACACAGAAGCTGGGGTCTGATAGGAGGCTTCTGTTAATGATGCTGGGATCCACTGAGCCAGAGAGAAGAAACCGATAAAAGCTCTCACAGCACAAACAAAATGTTCTCCTGTGTGAGATTACATTTGTGCTCACACTTTCTGCATCTCTAGATTTCCAAACGTGTGACACGTGCTTCACGTTACAACCCGTTTGATAGAATGAGACTATTTTAAATACATAAAAGGTCTTCATGTATGTGTTTCTTATTTTGTTCTTTCATTAGCTAAGCCTTCCCTGTGATGGTTCAGCCCTCCTGGGGAGGTCTGCCTCACACCTAGAAAACCTCTGATGTCATTTTTATGAAAAGATTTTCCAAAACAGATCTCTAATCTTCCGTGGGTTTCTAAGTACTCACTTGTACCAGCTGCTCCTGGGTGTCAAACTCACGGCAACAGTTCTCCCAGTGGCAGTTTGTCTCATAAACCACCTCAGGCTCCTGTTTGCTCTCATCCTTGTCTCCTTCCTCCTTCACCATAGTCATCCCCTCAGGATGATCCTGAATGATGGCAGTATAAGAAAAAAAAAGAAAGACAAAAATGCAATGAAATCAAATCAGGAACAGAACAGTTTTACATCCCTTACAACATGTAAACATTTAATAGATTTCTCACATGAAAAGCACAGCGGAGAGTTACTGGTTACAGGTCGCGACCACAGTACCCCTGTGAATCTGGCCTTGTCTGGCTACATGTGGAGAGATGTGTGGAGAGCGGAAATGTAGCAGTGAAAGCCTCTCTGTATTTTGGGGTAGTTATACGACAGGCCTGTGCCGAGTATTTGAGGAATCTAACCCCCTCTTCCTGCAGAAGGTTGCTCTATTAGCCCAGACATATTTCACTGTCACATGGCTGAGTAGTAGCGGAGGCCACTGCGGGAGGCTTCCACCACACACCACAGCTTTCCCCTGCAAAATCCACTCTAATATGGTTTCTGCAGATGCTAATGCTAACTGTTATCACATTTTGCTTTCATCTTTCCAGCCACTTCAAATTATGAATAAAAAACAAAGCTGAAACAATTTCCTTTGAGTTTCCCAAAGATCAATGGACAGTGTCACTTCGGAAACTAGAACTGATAAGAGCAAAGTGGGAAACCAACACAAATGAATAAAAATGTGCTTTGGCTGGTAAGCCTGCCAATGGCTGCTTCTGCAGTGCAGCAGCATTTATTTGGGCTTGTTATTCTTGGATACATTCTAAAAATATGGCCAGCCTGGTGTAATGTGGGATTTACCAACCAGAATGTGCACTTTTAGCGTGGAAAAGTAGAGTTAAAGCTTATCAGTAAATGTGGAAAATCCTCACCTGTACGCTTACTGCACCCGGGCTCGGCAGCTCCTCTTCTGGTTTCATTTTGGACCGTTTGTGGTGCATTGGGTCACCCGTGCTGCTTACTGCAGACTCACTTGTCGGTTTGGCCTTTAGAAAAAAAAAATCATATCTGAGCATTTGTAAGTTCATCATTTTGAAGTAGTGTTGACTACATAAGATTATTTCATCCTTTATTATGGTGTCATTAAAAATGCATGGTGTGCTTATAGGCTAATACATCATTTACTTAATCAACTAGACAAAACAACTAGGATCGACTTATAATGATCCATGCAAGCAAAGTGTGAAGCAAGAGGCTAATGAAAAACTGTGCAATTCAATGTATTCCATTAGCTCCCGTAATCATTGCAATTAAAACAAGCTCGTGAACCAATTCAAGCAACAGATGACCTTACTCTGGCCCTGGCTTGACTGTGCCCACGGGGGAGTTTTTTGTTGCATTAAACGCTGTGTGAGAATGAAGGAAATAACACGGAGCTTTTAAACATCTGTGAGCGGAGATGAATTTGGTTGGATTTCAGCTCTGAAGAATGTTGATTTCTTCCACAGGACTTCCAATCCGCTTTGTGTCTCCAGCATGACACACATTTGCCTTATCTTTGATATTCATCTGTAAGCCCTGAAGCAATATTCTGTTTATTCAGGGAAAGGAAAAGGCCGTTCCGGTGCCCAATTTGAATGGGCCTCATTTGTGATAAGGTGGAAATTCAAGGCATGGAAAACAACAGAGAGGACGGGTAATAAACACTGAAATATATGCTTAAAATGTGGGCCCGCACATACAGTAAGGGCTGAGGAAGGAGAGAAAAAAGCCCTTTGGATCCATCCATCCCTGTCAATATTCCCTCTCTATATCCTTGTTCTCTCTCTTGTGATTAATGGAGTCAGCAGTGGGATTCTATGCTAACAAGCCCCTTGTTGTTTGCTGCAGGCACGTTCTGGGCTCGGCACAGCAGCCTTAAAACAAGAGACAACACAACTAGGAGGAAACTCCCAAGAGAAAAGAGCGTAGAGGGGGGGTCCTGCCTATACCATGTTCTCTGGATGCATTTTGCTCACATGTGGCTGGCATGTGGCGGCGCTATCTATTACGTGTGATGATGAATCGTAGAGGCATCAACCACCGCTCTCACCTGTAAGGAGTCGTTGGAGATGACTGAGCGCTCGCTGGCGCTGAGCCCCGATGGGGGGATGCCAGGCACGGGTCGCTGAGGGGCAAAGGCTGGTGTCGGATGGACTAAGGGAGGACTGTGACCAAAAGCCGAGCCAACGATGCCTGGTTGACGGCCAATCAGCTGCTGGTGTACATGCAAGGCCACCGGGGTTGGAGGATAGGCGAAGCTTAATGCTGGACTGCAAACAGCGGAAAGAAAAAGTGGTTAAGGTGATAATAAAGTAAAACATAAGTTCACTCAGTTCACACAGAAGCAAAAACAGGGGAACGGTAGTGATTAAATGGATTGTTCTGGATAGTTCTTCATCCCTGAGGACAATCTGACAGGAGTCGGTGTGGAAATGCTGGAACTGTTGGTAAATCCCTGCCAATGAATGTTCAGCTTGTTAACACAGTGAATTATCATGTGGTCTGTGTAAGCCAGTATGTCATTCCTCCACTGGGCAAATGATAGAGATGATAAATAATCTTAAGTGTATCTTAGAGCCATGTAAATAAAGCTGACTTATTTTTCACCTAATGTTTTCTCTGTAGATGATTAACCCACACCCTCAGCTAACTTTGTTGATCATAAAAAAGAATTTAAATAAAGAAAAAAAAATCCCATGAGCTACCAAGCCTCTACTGGGCTGTGTGTAACCACCGGTGAACCACCAGATAAACACAGATCTGTGTGGCTCAACAGCAGCGGCCTCCATTCATCCTGCGCTCTGACAATTTGCTCTCTCTGCGACCCATATGTCTGCTGATCTTATTATGAGCCGAGTGGAAATCAATGGGCCGAGACACATTTGGGGGCCCATCCGCTTGTCATATCACTCATCAGTCTGTTGGCTCTGGCTATTTGGACCCTGTCACTTGGACAGTGGTCGACTGTGCAGCATGATTGATCAGGCTCTTCATACAGATCCCTGATCAATGGCTCCGAGTGGGGCAATGGATCTTTCCTTTTTCACTCCTTCTATACTTTTTTTCTCGCGCTTCCTTTTGCTCGTCTCCGGTACCAGAGCGTGATGTATGTGATGTTTCTGTGAGGTGTACCTGATGACTGACACGAGCCGCCGGGGGAGGCCCGCTGACTAAGCTGGCTGGGAGATCGTCACCCACATGAGGGGTTTGACACGGAGGCAGGCACGTAAACTTATGCACACCGTGTATTTGTCAGGAATCGGATGAAATGATAACCTTCTGAAGGAAGTGACCATATTTAGACAAAGCGGTAAATTGAGAAATAATAATACCTGGTCAGGTTAGGTCAGATTTTAAACTAAAAAGGTACAATGTCTGCCTGCTGCTTATCATTATCAATTAGTGTTTTATTATATTACCTAGGAACCTGAATTTTAAGCTTAAATAAAAAAAAGAGACAAAGTTAAGAAAAAAGAAAAGGTGAGGAATTTTAAAACCATTTCTGCAGGTTGAATCTTGATAAAAGTGTCACTACCTGATGGCTCCAGCAGAGAGGTGACCGTAGGAGCCGCTGGTGGAGGAGCTGGAGCGAGAGTTGTTGAGCAGAGAGTTGACGAGGGAGTTGGGCGAGTTGCGAATCATGGTCTGCAGGTCAAAGCTGTGCTCAGAGAGCGGCGATATGGGCAGAGAGCGTTTCCTGCTGGGCCGTGATGGAAGCCTCGGGCTCGGGAACCGTGAGCCTGCACAATGAGGACAGAGACGGAAGTAAGATGCGAGGACACAAAGGCATTAAGGTGGCGACCATGTTGCTCATGTAAGTAAGTTCTCCTGTGAGATTTGAAAATCGACCCTTCTCTGCTCTTTCGTCCCGTATGTTTTTGGACAGGAGCATCAGTTCAGTTCTGAAAGGAGCGTTTGCTGAATTATGCAGCATTTCCTGTTTGACTCTAACCTAATCTAACCCTAACACATGACATTTTTGTCAATCATCCGACAAAAGGCTCATCTGAATGAGTGTTCAGCTGTCACTTGATGCACTGCTTGCATTTCAACCAAGAGAAAACATGCCTTTTATGTTGGAGAAATGCTCTGACTGTGTATGGTAATATTTAATCAAGTCCAATTTGACTCGTTATTCAAATGCAATCAGTGTTGACTGGAAATACTAAAAATGGGGTTTGAAAAGGTAAAAGGCGGAAACAGCGCAAGCTTTCTCTCTGCGCATACAATGAGCCACGCGTAGAGATTAAAACATGACTTTTGTTGTCTTTTCACATGGAGATGTCACAAACAAGACAGAGAAAAAACAGTGGGAGATGGAAGGAGGGGAAAAAAGCGCTGAGGGGATGTCGTGCTTTGTGCGTGAACTGACACAATGACTTTGTGACTCAAGTCTTGGAAATAAAACATTTTGAGTTATTTTATGAAGGCAAACAAAACCAGCTTGCGCAGCCCCGATAACCCCCCCCCCCCCTCCATATTTACGTCCCCCTCAATCCATCCGTCTCCCGAAACGTAAATGCTCCATCTCTCGTTTGACACATCCAGCGATTACAGAACCCTCCATTCACATGGTAATCACAGTGTGTGGATGTGACAGTGTGTGTGTGTGTGTGTGTGTGTGTGTGTGTGTGTGTGTGGATAGCGCTGTGGTGGCAGCGGTGGTGTTCTGGCATACGTAGGCCTGAGTTGCATCTGTAGCATGAAGCTGTATGGACAGCAACACCCCCTTTACATTGTCATTGCATGGAAGATCCTGCTTCTTCGTGTGTTCGGGAAGGGGGTGCACGCAAACAAACCCGGAAAAAAAACACAATTGCTGAACACAATGTAGTTTGATGCCTTGCAATGTGTGATATTTACACCTATTCAGCTGCTTGAACCATACATTGAATCCTTTTGAAAAGTACACACACACACACACACACACACAAGTACACTCAGATGCTTTTGCAACCATCTATGTCCTAAATTTGACACAACTGAAACCTTAAAGAAGCTACATACCGGTAAGCACAAGGAAGAGTATCCACTTGTGGTGAATTAAGACAGAATTGGAGGGGGGGGTCCAGCTTTGGAGAATGGGCCTGTGTGTCACCACTGCAAAGCCTCATGGGAGTTGTGTTTATTAATGCACAGCCCAAATGATAAATCGGCCAACCGGGGAGACAAAGAGAGGAACGTCCTGGCTCATAGCAGGACTGTCCCTCTAATTTCCTCTTGATTTATGGACGCGATGGCTGGTTACTCGCCTCGTCATTAATTTTGAGGGCCGGGGAGGGTTCGGATGGACCAGACTGACGGCAGTGGAAATAAAAAGTTGGCTCCAAAAACTGAGGTTTGAGCCCTTGGCAAAAACACTCGGGTGGGGCGTGGAGAGGGAGGGGGTGTGTACCTGAGAGGGATGGGGTGTGAAGAAAAGATTGCTTGCCTTTTACTTTTGCTCAGTTTAAAACAAGATTCTGGAGACATAACGTCACAATGGTAAAAACTGTGTGTAGTTATTGTGAAAATGTGACCAAATTGGAATATGATTTACTTAAAAGGAAGTTAGATTGAAATACACCTTATTACAGTGCAAAAGAGTATCTTTTTTCCAATATAATAATGTGCAAAATGACTAGATTTTAAAAGAAAACAGCTGTGAGATTAGCTAATAGGAAGGATAAATAAAAGTAACAGTAAAGACTCCAGTCTATGTGAGCTTTTGTGCTAATTAGACAGGACTAATGAAGACAATAGCCCATTAAAACACAAATAGGCAGGACAGGCCCATTGTTCCTTTAGCACAACTTTCTGTGAAGGTAATTACACTGATTTGAAATAGACTAAAATAGCTTCAGTAACATGGTAGCACAGATTATCAGTGAAAGCCTCTTGGTAGCCCATACAGCCTCTTTGTGTGTCTTTTTCCCCCCTTAACAGGAATCCACCGAAGCTTTCAAGTGTTAATTTTTCCTGTGCAGGAACGCACATTGTTGAACCATGATGAGTTATTACCAGCAATGATCACAGGCAATTTTTAAGTGAGGAGCACCACATCTCCACTTAAATTTGGCCCTAATTGTTTTGTTTCAGTCTATTAATCTTAAAAAGTGACACAGAAGAAAGGATTTCTCCCGTGATGAATGGTGGGACATACCAATTCCCACTTAATAGCAATTAATTTTCTGATACCCGCACAAGTTTGGCTAGTTTTAATTAGTTTGTTCAGTGGAATCGGGGGGAAGTTCACCCCGGATTTCCATGAAAGCAGCGTCTGCCTGACTAAATACATTCTCATCAAAGGAAAAGGGGTGAGGCTGTCCGACCTTTCTAAGATTCACTGTGCGTTTAATTTCCTATTTACACTTTAAAATAACTCATTAGCATAAGTCCTCTGCACACAGTCCTGAGCTCAACACATTAAGACAATAGCTCATTTAAATCATGTCAAAGTAAAGTTTCAGAAGCTTGTGCACTATGGCTGGGATGTTGCTTGATCTAAATATAGTAGAGGTGTGTTATAAAGGTGTTATTGAAGGATTGAACCTCCACTCAGGCCACACACTCCCTAAAGAGCAGATAAACACTCATTTGAGTTGTACTCCCTGCAAGGATGGATAGGGAAGGTGTCTTTTCGCCAGCAGGAGGGCTTTGAATACAAAATTTGACCTTTATTCAGAACCTGATTAACCCTAATGTCTGCTGAAGGCTTTATTTCATCAGGTAGCCGGGTCATTAGGATCTGGCACACACTAAAATGCAGTTGCTAAATTGTATAAAACCTTTCAGTCTTGTTTAATCCTGGTTTTAACCTGGATTCACGGTGTTCTTTGATCTTTAGATCCCATGCTGAGAGGGATGAATAAAAACCACATATCTCTATATTTGGTAATCTGAAATTCTTCAGGGAAAAAAAAATATTCAAGGATTAAGTGTTTTTTTTTTGGCTGACAAAAAAAGCAGATAACATGTCGGGTCATGACAAGCAAATACTTTGTAAATACACTGCAAAGAGCTACAGGTGATTAATTAAGAAAACGTAAATGCTGTTTAAATCCGTAACAATCAAACTATAAGTAAGTAAGTTAATTTTATTTATATAGCACCTTTCACAGACTGCTGAGCCTGGATGAGGTTTGTATGTCATAATCTGAATGTACACAGAATGATCCCATGAGAGGCTCGCAGTGTTGGGTTTGTCTGAAATCTGTGCAAACTCACTGTCCATGGCCTGCAGGTACTCCATGTGCAGGGCGCTGCTGGACCCGGCCGTGGATGCCACAGACGGGAGGAGATCAGTCGCGTACGGGCTTCGGTGGCCAGCAAGCAGAGCCATCTGATGGTAGTACTCAGCTGTTGTCAGGCTAGTGTGAGGTGCTAGAGGAGGAGAAAAGGTTGGCTCAGCAAAGAGGAAACAAAAAGGTGTGCAGCCATTAAAACAGCAAGGACAGAAAATGTATTGGTGAGTTGGGGAAACATGACAGGAACAGCACCTGTGCTACACTACAAAACTTGCATTCATTTACTTTACATGATCATCAGCTCAGCAGAACAGTAATGAGCACATTAACAACACCATCAAGTTGAGCTAAACAGCTGCACAGGGAGCATTCACCTGAAGAGGAGAGCCTCACTGGGGATTACCGGATGCTTGCTCAGAGATTACGGCGAGTCTGCATTAGTGTTTGATTGATGCATTCATGCCGAGAACAGCATAACTGATCGTCTTATAATACAATTCTTAAACAGCCTTTTCTCTTCATCACATTGCTCTTTGATCATTTGAAAGGGGTGCATGAGTGCATGTATCCTGTGTGTGTGTGTGTGTTTGTGGTAAGAGTATGTGGGCTAATGCATCTTTTGCCAAAGACGGTGCTCATATAAGGGCTGCACTCTGCAGATATGCAACCTGCTCCTTGACTCTGCTCTTTTAAACTGTACAGGAAAACAAAAGGCATAAATCTAGCCAGATAGATCTGCACACATAAAAGATAGAGAAAACACTCTGCCTCTACTTTACTTTCTGTCTTTGAACGCCTCCCTCGGTTAGACAGTGTAGCCTAAAAATAAGACATCTGGCGATGGGCTTCCGTATGCAAATATTATAAGAGAGAGGGGAAAAGACGGCGGTTTTGGATGCAAATATGTTTAGATTTCTCAGCTCGTCCCCCCCTAGTTGAGGAAATAAAGCCGAAATAAATAAAGAAACAATGTATGAGGAGATTTCCTCTTAAGTCTGGCCTGTATGCCTGCAATATGCATCTATGATTGGTTGTATGAGGAGAAAAAAAGCTGTAAATTAATTCGATCTGGTTTTTATGCGTTCGGTAGAAAGGGGGAGTTTCTTAATTGTCACTAGCGTTCCGCCTTGGCTTTGCTTTTCCATTCAGCTATAATGTGCCCCATTCAGCATCCATGCACGGAAAGGAGCTTTTTTGGAATTTCTAAATCAGAAATGTTGGCATCTGAGTGCCCCGCTTGGGGCAAAAAGGGGGAGTAGGGGAAGACTGCGAGTGTGGCACAGGGTGTGGGGAAGGCAGAGACTAGCCTCGGGACATATGGAGCCACCGGGTTCCTCCTTTAGCACAACAATAGGATCAGGGGCAAACCTACCTCTGAACCGGTTCTCATATAGAGAAGTATTAAGAGAGGGGGAAAGCAGAAGAGAGAAAAATGTGTGAAAGCAAATGTGTGGCAGCAAGAGGGTGGCACTAAATCCCACCCACTTTAAATCTCCATTAGATTCTGTTAATTAATTCATCATTATTCAAATGTACTTTTTGCTGGAAAAAAAATCTTTGCATATTGAAGGAGGCTCCCTGTAAGCGCAGTGATATACTAACAACACAAAAGCTGATGGGTTCATTAATCACTGGATTGATTAAAGGAGTAATTAGGTGCCTTATTCACAATTCACAGCATTATGAATTGAAATGGGATCATGTGGTAGGTTGGAGAAATGATTTTGATTTAAAGCTATCTGAGCCTGGTGCAGATTACATTTTGGTGGTAATGGAGGGTACAGTGCTTGAGTGTATACCTCCAGCTTGCAAAAAGCCAAGTCAGAGAGCAGGGGGAGGGTTAAAGGCAGACTTCTAGATTTCACTTAGGTGCAGCCTTTAACAGATCTGGATGGGATGAAGTCAAGTATACAGGTGCAGAGGAAATGACCCCAATATCTGCCATTAAAGACGTACACTCCAGCACCAGCCAGGGGGCCAAAGAAGGCTCTCTGTGACTGAAGTGGCAAAAGGTGGATGGCTGAGGGTATGAGGGAAATAAGGTTGCAAGACCATTTCATTATATATAGACATTTAGAAAATAAAAGCTTTATGTTGATATTTTAAGGGATTTGTGAGAAATAGCTAAAACAAGGCCCGCTTTATATATATATATATATATATATATAATTAAACTAACTCTTGATATAAAAGTGTTGAAAATGACAAATGAGGAAAAATATCTTTTAATGAAAAGAGGCATAAACACATTAAAAATAATTGTGTTTCCCTGGTAAAATATAAAAAACAAATCAGAGAATTTAGAAGCAATAGGGTTAAATTGTTGTGATTATGTATTTATTTTGATCAATTTTTTTTATTTGTGTTTCAAATATATAAATATTTCTTTCTCTGGTTCTCTGGTTCATTTATCACAGCACAGTTAGGTTCTTTTCTAAACATATTAAATTGAATTTGGATTATTTTCATTTTTTGTGACTAGTTACTTATTAATCGAGTCTATCAGAGATAATTAGAGCTTGGCAAGTTTCCAAAGATCTATTTCCTTTTTATAGTTTGATAAGAGGACATTTGCAATTTTATCTTTATTCAACAGAAATAAAAATGTGAAAGACAAATAGCAGCAAATATTTCTATTTTTCACCCATTTTTTTTGTTTAAAACAGATTTTGTCCATCATTAGTGAATAATTTTCCATCAAAATGATAAATCCGCCTTTATTTGATCAATAATTAAATAGCTGAAAATAGCAGCTTTTAAATGTAACCTTTCAGAGAACTTCCTGCCTCTGAAACCCTGAACTTGAATGTGGCCTCCCTTCACTGTGCTCAATGTAACTGTAAGTGACCCTGCTGTTCGTTGATGCATCCTCCAGAGACCTCAAACATGATTTACAGATCAAAAGGATTAGCCTCGCTACGATCAGAGCCCCCACCAACAAGGAACGTGCTGCACTCATAATACTCCCATCCACCATCCAGCTCACTCTGATAACATCTCAGTCACCCCTGGGTTTTAATAGAGATGGATCTGGTTGCCTCTCACCTGACCTTCTCTGATCTCAAACAGGAATCGAACTGCTTCAATTAGGTTCCTCCTAACAGCCATTCTAACTAATCAATTTCAACTACTTTTTTTTTACCAATTCAACAATTATTCTAAAACGTCTACCAGTCTTGCCGCCTGTTTTTGCTCAGTTGGGGTTGCGTGCAGATGTGTGTATATGCCAAGTGTACATGCTTGGTGCATCGCTGTATGTTTCGCTGTATTCACCATCTGCAGGGCTGAGGCCCCGGGTGGCTGACAGAACGGAGATGGAGGGGCTGCTGTGAAGTGAGCGGATATAGTCCATGTATGGGTTAATGTATGGGTGCGGAGGGTGGAAGGGTGACTCCGCCCCCACGGGTGGGTTCCGCTGCGGCGAGATCCGAATGAGGGAGATGTCGGAGAAAGCCGGACTGCCCGCAAGTGCTGGAGGCCTGCAGAGAAACACAGGAGACAACGCAGGAGAGTGTGTTAAATTGATTGAAAGGAAAGGCAATAAAACATTTTTTGTGAGAAAAAAGTGATCTATATTTTTTTATTTATAAAATGTATTTATATTATTTACTTTTAAAAACAAATTTGGTACTTTTTCAAAGTTAGGGAAAGGGATGAGAAGGACATTTTTTAATTGTTTCCTGTATTTATGCTGAAAATAATCTCTCCCGATCGCTGTTCGCTTCTTAAACTTAAACTTTATTCTCACAAATGAACATAGGTCAGCAAGGGTGGTCTGGGAAATTGATCAGGACTTTTCTCTTTACTGGATTTAGAGGTTTACTGGTCCGTCAGCTGGGCTCCTTGGTTTAGGAGGAGCAGGAGGAAGTGCCTGAAGACAAACACAACTGGTTGTCTTTGCTCCACCTATTACTATGCGGACCCTTAAATTAACTAAATTGTGTGAGGGATGGATATATCATGGTAAAAAAAAAGGCATTTGGATTGTTTTTCATGCTGTTAAATGTCACAACTTTGACCACAAATTAAGTATGAATAAAGTTTGAACCCAGTGTTTAAACTCCTGCCACAGACTCACTGTATGACTCCCATTAAGACCACTTAAAGCATTAAAGTCACGACAAGTTAAAGAGCAAAGTCCTTTGATTTCACTGTTCTTCTATATCACCAAATTTGTGCAAGACAAACATGAATAATTCAATTTATCCACAGATTCAACGAGGAGGTCATGCTCATTTCATTAGGTCCTGACATCCAAACATAACTACAGTGCATGGGCCAGACAAATAGACCATGACACTATCTCTCTCCTTCCATCTGCAAGGCAGAGAAGAGAATGCTGCATTCCAACTTCTCCCTACGCAGACATTTCCTCAGATCAAAGGCAGCTTTCACCACTGCGTCTTAATCAGAGGGAGACGTTAGACCAAGCTCACCGCTGGCCGGAGCAAGACAAGCTAAGCTACACCACAATGCTCCCTGGCTTTGAGCTCAAATCGAGTACAGAATTACACATGGAGGATCCAAAATCCATCTGCAAGTCTCACATCTTTTTCTTTAAATAGACACAAAAAAATGGCACTATCAGCCTTCGCTTTATCAAAAACCTTTACTCGGAACGGTCTCTGTTTTCAACGAGATGCGTAATAAAGTTGAGAACAATCAGGGAAACTTCTTAGGAGCCAAGTTTGAGACAAACTAATTTGTCTCCCTCCTTATAATTGGCTAGGAGGGCCTGAAAACTCCATAATGATGGCCTTCACCACAAAGGCCTTCCCCGGAGGATGTGGAGAAATCCACATATCAGCTAGACATTAACTGGCTAAAAGATTAGACTGAATTAGCCCCTCCGCTTCTCTGTGGCTCCCCAGTGGACCGGTCTACCATGACAAAAGACCCCAAGAGAAGGAGAGGACGGATGAAGGAGGGAGGGAAAGGAAAAGTGTGGGGTTGAGAGAGGGGTTCTAATAGAAGGAGGAGAGATGGAGAAGAGTGAGAGACCTGGCTCATGGTTTGTCTCACGCAGTGACCTTGAGCGAGGCCAGGGGGAGCGGAACAGCCCAATTACAACCTCCACCCCGTCCCCCGATCCCCTACCAGCCTCTTCGTCCCTCCACTTCACTTGGCCCTAATGAAAGAGCTCTGGACCGGGTCAATAATGAGCACTGGGAAGTGGGAACAACGGACAGGCACAGAAACACACACGACATCCACTCACACATACAAACTTTGTCCACCGGGGCAGTTCGGTAATTAGTCTAAAGGGGCTGCAGGACAATTTCAAAGACTATCACTGGGTTCAGGTGTCCGACAACATGCATCAAAATCCCGAAACATGATGGGAAATCTCAGCTGTGCTCTTTGGATCGTACCAAACCTTTCAACCCGTGGAATCTTTTTTTGTTGCCGTTGTCGTTTTAACCTCCATTCAGTCGGTGTGATTTTACACGTCAGCTGTCAAAAAGCTCATATTTCATTTCTTTTTTCAGCAGCACCTATCAGGCCACGGTGAGGGCGGTTTCTAAACAGGTGTGTATGTGTGACAATAAGCAGGCCATTTGCCTGCGCGCCACTATTCGCAAGCCTCATTTACACAGATCACAACACAGCTGCAGACTCATGTTGGCTTTGTTGTCACATGGCTGAGCATTCATCTCACACAGGAGCTTGAACTTGGTAGGAACCACAAAAAAAAACCCCGGCTTTATCAGTGACTGCAAAGGAGAAACCGAAATGAAATATTTCCTGTAATTGCTGGCTACCGTGATTAACCTGTCACCTTTACCTGACCTTATCTGTATGCCTTTTCTTGCTAAACAAGTCTAAGAGTCATACTGGCAGGTCTTTGTGCATAAAAGGAATGAGGGAGAGGAAAAAAGGGTGTTCAGAAAACAAGACAAGCATGGATTTGTTGGATGACAATGATGGCACAGAGAATTTAGCCAGCTGAAAGGTGAAAAGGAAGAAAAACCCTTGAAGAAAGATAATACACATTTTGTATGTGAAGATATAAGCTATCAGTTGAGGAGAGAAGAGATGCTAGAGAAGAGTTATAACAGGGAAAGAGTTGGATAAGAAAGGGAGAACAAAGATGTCTCAGGGGGTGCAGAGCCAGGTGTGAGGGGATTTGAGGAGGACAGCAGAGAGATGGATAGTTTGGAGGAGTATGGCGTGTCTCTGGAAGAAAATGGAGGACAGTGGCCAGCTCCTCCGTGTTCAGCTCCTTTCTGCAGGGCTATGATCATCCAAGCATCTGCCAGTGCGCATTAATCAACATGACAAAAGGAAGTGATCTGACAATGAGCAGGGTGTGTGCAGGAATGCTCACCCCGTGTGTGAATGTGTGAGTGAATGTGTTTCGGTGAAGCAGCGTTTTAGATACACCTGATTTGAGATTTACATCAAAGCTGCACCGCAGGGTTTTCAGGCTGTTATTCCACAGAGAGAAAACTTCACCCTTCGACTTCACTTCATAGGTTTACAATTCTTATTAACCCTCAAAGAGGACATCTTTTAAACAGCGTACTGGGAAAGCTGGAGAGTTCCACATATGGAAGCCATTTCCTTTCACGTGGCCTTGCTTAAACCAGCCAGCACCTCTTTTCAGGCACTGCATGTTTACACTGGGCGGTGTGTGGATTTTAAACTGTCGTCTTATTTCACGACATGATTGTGCACTTGCCAAGTGTAATAATGCCCGTAAAAGATTTTGAGGTTTCATGTAGGGGTGTGTGTTTATATAAACAGGCTTGAAGCTTTGTTTGGAACAAGGTTGTATCAACACTAATAATTTATTTTAAAGAACGCTGCAAAAACAGCAGCGTTATGGTGGAGGTGGATGACTTCACTTACATACAGAAGGTATCATTGTGGTGCAGAAGTTAGACCTGCTCGTATTGACACAGCCGTCTGCTAAAATGGAAACTGCCCTTTGAAAAATACTTTTAGGTCAAGCATGAAATGGTTTAGCATAAGGGATTACCTACACAAAAGAAAACAGGAAATTGTTGTGCTAATCCGATAAGCTTACAATCTTATTTTAAAAAAATTATATATATTTTACATTTAAAAATACCATAACCTTAGTATATATAGCTATCTAAATTCCCAATTAAAACAACTCTTGGATAATCATTGATCACCAAATCATAACATCTGCAAAGATGTCTGTATGTTGCTAGCATGCTAACTAGCGAGTGCTAAGCTAGACACCAGTTTTTTACAGGCCAAAAGTTATAATAAATGTTATAATGCGATCTTTTTTTTAACAATGTTAATTGATTAAATAACAAGTCAAAAAATGAAAAACTAATTGCAATAAGAATGGAAAGTTTGTGGCATGTAATTACTGGCAAAGTTGTTGTTGGTGAACGAGCCAGCAGTGAAAGCCAAGTAGCAAAAAAGGAAACCCAGCTCCTGCCAGAGAAACAAGAATCCTGATTGGCTTTTTCACACCTCTGCTGAGAATCCATGCAGGTAGGGACAGGGGTTGATCTTTTTTTACTTTATACTCTTTTATAAACATAATAGCAAGCAGAACAATAGCGTTGGTGCTATTTTGCTTTGTCAAGAGGAGCTTAATAAAGATCTCATTGATAATTTTAATCCATTTGTTGATTTATTTTTTTATTTAAAATGTAATAAATATAAATGTTATGGAAAAATAATATCAAAGAAAAAGTAAGGCAACAGAAAAAAAGGAGATAAAGAAATACACCATATAGAAAACAATACATTGATGCTGGATCTTCTACTAAAACCCAACAGGATGACCCTGTAGGAAGAAAAAGTGTCTGTCAGAAGCCTCAGATATGAACAAAGTAAAAAGAAACCATGTATTTCAGCTAAAACCAGAAACACACACACAAATAAACCATCGCCATCAACAGCATGACCTGAGCACGGAGCCCAGTCACCCCACCACAAAGGCAGACAGAGCGCAGGCCCCAGGACTCCAAGAGCCTGGAAGCCCAGCCAACACTGACATAGAGCCAGGACCCTCAGACCATCACCCAACGGGGGGCCAGTCCACACCCCGTTGCACCAGCCACACACCCTGGACACCATTCTCCCAAACCCATCCCCTGTGTAGGGCTTGATCTTGATAGCTATACCATGTTGCCACTTTCATTCAAGGACAGACAAACCGTATAAATGTCATGAAAGAAGAAATGGAGGAAAACGCTCCACACACAGGTACATGGTGAAAGAAGCTCCCAGTAATGCTAAATGAAGAGATATTCTTCTTCTAAGGAAACCAGATCTGGACCACCTATCACTAATTACAGGGTAGAGCAATTGATCCAGCTAGGTTGGTTTATGGCTTATCACCTGTTGTACTTTTGCCTCCCACTAAGGACCAAAGCCCGACATAACCCATCAAGTAGGTCCTCATGAAAGCTGATTTTTGGACAGTTGTACCAGTCCTTTGGTGGTACACACTAAACCAGTTGCACCAATATCCAAATGCCACAACTATGAGAAAGACATAAAAAAGCAAGAGCAACTCCTGGCACATAAAAATACTGCATCTTTTTGTTATTTCAGAGCAAAGGGTTCATCAATCAGAAGTTCAACGTGACTCAAGTGTCAAAAAAAATTACATTTTATAACAGAAGATTAAATCAGATGTACAGAAAATAAAGTGCACACACATTATACCTGTGGCCACGAGGGGCTGAGTGAGGTGGAACTGGGATCAGTCAGATGTCAGGTCCTCTCCTGACCGAGGCTGACAACATCACACACCCACCAACCCCTCCAACCTCCCCTCAATCTCACCACCTCATAGAGACCCACATTTCAGCCCCCCCTGAATCCACTTCCAACCCCCTAACCCACCCAGCAACACAGTACAACGCTGCTGCCGCTGCTCTGAAAGCCTAAACCAGAAAGGAGGAAGAGAGGGGCTCCTGACAGCGGAAACAGAAGCACTTTAAAGCTCCAAACCTTTTCAGTGAGATCAAAGGGCCAAAGGAACAGAGCCATCTGAGACCCAAGGAGAGAGGAAAGGGAGCTGAGACAGGGAAAAAGAGAGGACAGTCAAGACAGAGACGAAGACACACAGAGGAAGGTAGACATATTCTAACTTCTAAAGGAGTCAGTGAAAAAGTCTTCGTTACGTTTATTAATGAGCCATTAACAGATACTTTGATTGTCATGTGACAAAGCTCATAAAAACATGACTTTTTACTTGCGTTTTTTGCGTTCATGCATGCACACCATGCAACAGATAAAGTTTGTGTCCCCTGATAGGCGGGATGTACCCTTGGGAGCAAGGACTGGGTGAAGAAACTAATAACCTTTTTTACTGGCATAGCAGTGTCCTGTCTGAAAGTGATGTGCTGACATGAGATCAAAATGGTTTATACAACGATGGAGCTGCCATTTGTACGCATACACGCATGTACAATCATGGAAAAAGAACTGATAACAACCGAGGACTCAATGGAGGTTTCCTGCTTTATTTCATCCATCCATCCATTTTCTACCATTTTGTCCCTAACGGGGTCGCGGAGGGGGTGGAGCCTATCCCAGCTGTCAATGGGCGAGATAGGCAGGGTACACCCTGGACTGGTCACCAGTCCATCACAGGGCAAACACATAGAGACGAACAACCATACACACTCACACTCACTCACATGGACAATTTAGAGTCTCCAATCAGCCTATCCCTAAGATGCATGTCTTTGGACTGTGGGAGGATGCCGGAGTTCCCGGAGAGAACCCACGCTAACATGGAGAGAACCCATGCTAACACGGAGAGAACCCACGCTAACACGAAACAGACAGAAACCTGCTCAGAACAAGGCTCAAATCGCCAATCTTCTGGCTGTGAGGCCACTGTGCAAACCAACTGCGCCACCATGCAGCCATTTGCTTTATTTCAACCTACCGCAAACTGGCTTGAATATTGCTTGGACACCTGTTCAGTCTGGCAGAGCAAGTTGCCCAACTGGCCGCATGGTTTCACAATGACATTCTGGTAACACATCTCTGCTTAAAGTATTGTATTCCCAGTATCTATTCCCAGGAGGATACAATAACTCTGTTTGGTTTAACACGTTCAACTTGCTTCAGGTTTTCATCAGCCAGCACTGCGGGAGCAAACACCAACTGCCCAAGCTGACAGTCATGGGTCTGCCTGGGAAAGCGTACCTGTAGCTGTTACATATGAATATGAAAGCCACTTTAGTTTTACACTTAGTAGAAGTAAAACTATTTTAGTTTCTTTAAATAATGATGTAGGGAAAAACTTAATGAAAATATGTCGATAATGAGGTCAAAAGATTGTCTCCTGCAAAATAGCAGCTGGCCACCACAGGCCATGAAGTTGGCAGAGTATGCTGAGGTTGCTAGGGGTTCAGAGGGTAACTATGTTCCCCCTCAGAGTTGTGTGAACCCCCTGGCATCAAAGGCCTGGGTGGGTCCAGGGGGTGGGAAGGCTTTCTATTCATGGTCACATCAAGCAGGATTCCCTCTTGGTGGGATACCTCTGGAGGCGTGCCAGACATTCCCGTACACTGCAGAGTCAGCTCAAACACACACTCACATGTTGTCTAGAGGAAGATCCATCACTCTCCTTCAGCCCCTCCTCCCAGTATGCCCAGTGTCTACATATGAGCAGAAACATGCATACGCACTCGTTCAGTATGAACAATGTACAGAACATCCCAGTGGGCCCGTATCATTTCATTGCCGCTGGAGTGATAACATAATGTATCAATGAGAGTCAGTGACTGTGACCGGCTTAAACCAGTCCAGGTGTCAATGGCTCTCTTTGCAACTGGTGCATCTGTGAGCTCAAAAGGAGTCGGGAACTTTCTGGAGCTGGGTCACATCAGAAAAGCTCCTTGTTTTAAATCAAGGCTCCATGTCTACAAAGTCAGGGGGGATTATACTTTATCAGAAAAGACAGAATCACATCTTCGCACTTGCTCTGGTTCTAAATCGTCACATTCAAAGTTTATGTTTGGCTTTGCCACGCAGCAGGGTTTTTTTTTATTCTTACAGGCTGTTTGGAAAACCATTTTTCCACACTGCAATTAAATGTAATTTCAGCCATCGAGATAAGAGTGTCTACCAAAACGAATCAAGCAAGTATGTAGAAAGAAAAAGAAAACATGAAAGCGAAATTGCACAAAATGAGCCAGTCTTTTTTCCTGTAATTTCAAGGGGGTTGGAGTCAGGGAACAAACATGAGACCAAAGAAAGAGTTTTTATTTTCTTATTTTCAGTTTCTTTTTCGTCTTCTCCCATGCTAAATTTTGCCTTTTACAAATATAGTAGTCACTTTGCATGGAGCGTTTCACCTTCATCTCGGTTCACTGCAAATATGCACTTGATTGCTTTTTTTTTCAAAGCAGGAGAGTACACACAGGTGGAATTAGCCAGCAGTCAGTGTTTTCAGTTCCTCTAGCATGCCTCGGGCAAGAGAGAAGATAGAAGGAGGCTCCTGGGTGTTAAAGCGTTAAACTTCTAAAAACAGAGAGGAAGCAAGTCTACCTTTCTTTTTCCTTGCAAGCGCAGTCTCGATGGCCCTGATGCCTTTACACAAACATTCAGCTAACGCCTGCAGCCAAACAGGGCTCAGGTTCCACACCCCATCGCCTTCACAACCCAACAAGTCAGGTAATGAGCAAGTATGTCAGAGTGTGAAGGTGCAACGTACAGGTGAAGGGAGGCAAGGAGAATGAGTGTGGCCGAGAGGGCTGCTGCAGCGGCACCGCGTGGTACCCCTCAATTCAGCGCTTCACACTGGGCTGGTGAAATGAGCAGCCGCACGGATGGGTTTGAGCATATACCAAATAATACACAGCGCTACAAGACAGCAGAGACACACTGCTGGAGATAGTTAATCCTTCAAACAGAGATCTGAGGTAGAACAGAAAAATAAAGGGGGTCGAGAGGAAGAGGAGGGGCTGAGACACAGGAAGAACAGAAAAGGAGCATCAGGTACAAGACGCCGGCATGTATGTTGCATTCTCTGCTCTAAAAAATCTCCTTTTTGGAGCGAAATCCATCACATTTCCCTAACACATACTTTTTCCTGCAGAGGAGGGGAAGGGGAGAAAAGCTGGACAGAAGAAAGGCAAGCACTGGTGGGAAAGTGAACAGACACAGCCTACTTTATTCTGGCCATTTCATCCATCTTGTTGGGCTAATAAAACGTCAAGTGGAGTTCCTTGATATTTAATCATGAAGGGGCTGAATGCGTGGTGGTGCCATTCTCAAGCTTGATGAAGCTTTGGGAGGCTTAAACACAGACCTGTGGAAATTTTGGACAGACCCAAAGGAGGATGTTTCACAAAGCTGCAGCAAAAAAAAAAAAAAAAACGTAATAAAACCGATATGTTAGGGAGGGGTTTCCTAATGAGCCAGCTTTGGCGAACATTAATCTTCTCTTACTTTGGCTGCAGGAACAATGTTCAGTCCACAAAAATAAACTTTCACTCCTAATGTAGAACAACCCCTGCCAAAAAAAGGTGAGAGACCCTTTTGAGCATGCAACAAACACCCCCTGTTGCATTCTTACAAGTGCATTCACCCTGCAGCTGCGTGCATGACTCTGCATATTTGTGCAGCTCCCACTGGATGCTCGCAATGGAAAACACTTCATAAGCTGGCACCCTGTTAGAGAAAAGCAAGGTGTTATGGGAGTCAAAAAATTAGAAGGTGGTTTCTTTGTGGCCCTGTGGTTCAAATAACATCATTGGATCAAAATATTCTCAACCTCGCTATCAGATGTAATTGATGCACTACCTGTTAAGTCAGATAAGCAATGCTGAAGGAAAAAAAATCACCTTATGGGATGTTAAGTATGAGGTTATGTTTATGAGGAGAAGGTGAAAGAAGTGATTTAATTTCTGTGTGATTTCTAAGATGAATAAAAAAAACGGGAGTAAAACATGAGCAAGAGCATCAAGAGAGGAAATAAACCTCCGCCACACTAAAAGCGTGGTGATATTTCACATAGTTCTGCACCTTTCAATCATTTACTGAGGTTCAAGTAGGAGAGATGGAAGCGAAGGAAAGAGGGAGGAAAGGAAGGGCGGGACGGAAAGGAGAGGATGGAAAATGAGGAGAGTTGGAGAGGATTTATGACCCTGTTGCCTTGGTCTCGTTACTCGCTATAACTGGCCCCCAGAGTGGGATCGCAGGGTCTGGAGCCCAGAGATCAGAGTAATGGAAATTCCACATTTCTACAGGGCTACAGCATGACGTCTTGAGGGCACAGGCTGAGCAGAAAAACTGAAAACTGACTGTTAAAATAGATTATTCTGCATTAGGTGAGGAGAAGTCTCTAAAAATCATTCATTCCTCTTATTGAAGAAAAGCACATTTAAGTGGCAGCTGCTCCAAGCGGGAGGCTCCTTTTAAAGCTGCAGCCCTGAGGTGGAGGGGAGAATGCGAGGCGGAGTGCTGTCAGAGCTGGCTTATAGCTTGACAGTGACTGCTGCTCTCCAATAGGTCTTTACCAATGAGAGGAGAGTCTTTTACAAAGCCAATTAAGAAGCTCATAAAACTGACAGCCTGACACACCCATCGCATAACTTACCGAATCTGAATACGCCACATAGAGTAAATATTATTAAAGGATAGCTGGTGTATAATCAATTAAATGATGACATCAATCACAAATCCTTTTGAAATCATTTGTACATTTTTTAAAGTAAAAAAAAAAAACGTACTGAACGATCATCAGTGTTATTCTTTAACTTATTCACTTTTTACAGTGAAAAGACTTTTAACATTTATTCACAGATTAATCAAAACTAGAAAAACATTTATTCTAAGTCTTTTTGTAATGCATATTTTAGTTATTTTAGCAAACTGTAAAAAAAAATAAAATGCAATTTTTTTTTCTCTTTTTCACTTATTTTGATAAATATGAGTAAACAAAGGAAATGGGATTAAAACTAGAAAAAAAGGTGATGCTAAATTACAAAATTGTGTGTTTGTGGGTATGTTTTAGCATGGCTGCACACACACACACACACACACACACACACACACACACACACACAACACACACACACACACACACACAGAGACACACACACACACACACACACACACACAGGCATTAGTGCAGAACTGTTGGCACCTGCCTGTTATCTCTTCCCCTCAGACCTGGTTTTCCATTGTGCTCCTTGGGAGAGCTACAAATTGAGATCTCAAACATGAAGAGGGGGTGAATAACTTGTGTAAAGAAAATCAAAAGCACTAATGTGTTACATGTGCAAATTCTCAGGCCTTGCATTGGAGATTAATGTGCTCGTCTTTTATCAGAAATGTACCTTTCTCAAAGCTATTTTAATGGGCTCCTAAATTAAATGCCATTCAGGGCTGACTGAAGAAATTACAATGAGTAAGAAACTGAATGAATAAACAGGCGGGAATGGATCTACATAAATAAAATGTTACGTAAGGGATCAGAGAGTAAATACTGGGGTTTTCTTTTTATAGCCTGCCCATACTGTACGCCTCTTAATACATCATTTTGCCGTTTAGAGGGCATTAAATCTCACATAAAATTGATGTGATGTTCAATAACTAGGCAGAAAAGTATAAGCATGCACAGGGGCAGGATTAGCCGAAATGTGGGTAATCCTAGCCGGTTAAGTGCAGTTATGGAACACGTCTTAACAGATCTCCACAGGTAATGACTAAACCTTAAACCTTTACAGGCCATGTTAAATCTCTTCAGTGTCAAACTTTTTCTTCTTTTCTTTCTTTACTTCCAACCTGGTGGATCCATCACTCTCAAAAAACACAGGTGCCTTAAAATATCCAGGTTCTGTGCATGAGCTGGAGGGAAAACACAAGACAACACTGCCCATTTAGCTTTTCAAACTGGTGTTTTACAAAGAAACAGATATACTGTAACTCCAATCTGCCCACATTTCTGCTTAGGCATTTATATTCTTTCTCTCTAAATCCTAAAATTGCCTCAGAAAAAAAAGAAGAAGAAGCAGAGGGGGTAGAGATACTTTCCCCCTACAGAGTGGTGCATAACTTTCTTTCTTCCCTTTTTTCCCCTTCTGTGAAAATTGAAGAGGCTTTATGTCAAATACGGCTAAAGTCAGCCTCTCCATATCAAACAACGCTGCGCAAAAATTACTGTGGCGATGATAAGGCTGCCAGATAGAGAGGGAGAAAAAAGCAAGGAGGGGGGAGGAAAAACTGAAAGGAAGTGACTCTACTCAATTATACTGCAGAATTGGTATGACTGAATATTTTTCATTCAGGTGACTGATAGTATCAGTGAAACTGCAATGCAGATAAATAAAGGAGCCTTCTGTCAAGAATAAACACCATTAATCATGAAGCCAGCAACGGCGTGACCGCCTGTCCCCCTGACTTACTCCATAGAGGAAGTATTAAAGAAGGAGGGAGGGAAGGCAGTGACTGCACTATAAAGCGGTGACCTATGAAGTCACAGCGAATGGGTTTTGGACAGTTAGCGAATAAGATGAAAAAGCGGCCTTCGTCTTTCTGCCCCTGCTTTTTGGTGACAGCAGCCCTATAAGAACAGAGATTATCAGAGGCGATTAGGGAGCAATCATTGATTCTTAGTGTAATTTATGACTTTGCTTTGGAGTCTCCATTTGTCTAGACATTATTTAAATGATATTTGAAATGTTTTGGGGGTTTTTGTTGCTGTTGCTTTTTCAGTATGAGGCTTGAAACTGAACTATAAATGATAAAATGTGGCCAACAATAAATAGCCAGTGATGAAAATACACATTACGACACATTTCCCCTCCGGCAGTAATAATACGCACACCAGCTCCGTTTTGTTCCCCCTATTGTTTTCCAGTGCATGCCTACACTTGTGTTGTGTGAGTGTGTGCAATGCACAGCAATGCTCGACCTCATCTCATCTGGAAGGAGGTGTTGAGATAAGACCGTGGTCTTTATGCTAACAACACGCCGCTCCTCCATGCAGGAGATTGGGCGCTCTGACAACAGTTTATGTAAATAGCAGAAGAAGTCGGCACACAACTTAAAAGAAAACACTGCTGGTGAGGACTTTGAGTGGGAGAATCTCCAAAAGCTGACCCGGGGAAAACCTGGAATTAAAGGGTAACAAGGTGATTCAGCTTTTAGGAGTGTTTGTTAAAGCAAACAAAGCCTCTCAAGCATAAGCTAAACTCCTCCCTGGTTCATTGTTTCTGAGCTGTGGTGGCACTGTGAGGATGGAAATGGGCATTAGCTCTTCCCACAGTAGTCCAGAATCCCTTCCAGTCAGGCCTGGCCTGCAGCTGAACAAACAAACTCCAGAATAAAATAACCACAGGGGCCAAGAACTCAGATGCAAAGAAGACCAAACCTGTGCATCAAACTGACGGAAAATACAGAAAGTTAAGCTTCAGGTTAAAAACCCATTAAGCTGGTGTGATTCTGACAGTCCTGAATTATACAACAGCTGTAAAAACCCTACGTCTCACTTTCAGGGAAAGTAAATCAAAGCATTTGTGTCAAACTCAAACTTATTTTCAATAAATATACAAAGAGACATCAACATAAAGCATAAAGTAAAAGCTCAGAGCAGCTTCAGGTTTGAGACTTTACAGACTCTTAAACAGACTAAGCCTGCCTTAATTCTTTATTAAATTCACATATGGTAAGTGATCAAAAGGTTGCAAGTCAATTGCTTATCCCGTAAGAATGTTTTGTTGTGTTAGTGGCCTCATTCACAGCACGAGAGCCCGCGACTACAGAGTAAACTCTGCAGCCGATAATTGACTTGTGACGAATACCTCTGTTTGTTCTGAGTGGTCTCCGGGTGACCGAGGGCTGGCGTTGAGCTGCATGAGAGGCCTGTTTTGTTTTCCGGTGTACCGTGGTCAGGCAATAAAGCTGGATTGAAAGGAGGGGTTTCGACTCTCTTCCCCTCCAAAACTCCCATTAAGCTAGTCTTGAACAATAGCCGATGCAAGGGGGACCAGAACTCCTGTGGAGAGCCTGCTCTTCATTGATCAATGTGTTTATATAAGCAGGAAGCGTCTTCTTTAGGGTACTTTCTCTCTTATCTAAGGTTGGAGGTTAGCTGTTTCCAGAACGGAGGGGAAAGTATTGGCTTAAGGGCGGGAAAGACTGACCGGTCCTGAACGAGGCTGTGCATAGAAAGCTGGAAGACAATTGTTGTTGGGATTATCTGAAGCACTGAAACTGTTAAGTGCTTTTCTTTCATATGAATATGTTAACTTTCTCAGCACTGCACAAGGCTCCCACCCCACCTCCTGACCCCGAGGCTTTAATATTGAATGGCACATTGGTACCTTCGCCACAAGAATTCATAAACTAAACGATTAGCCTCTGTCTGTAATTGCACTCCCCCTAGCCTAATAGGGGAGGTGAGGTAAAGCGGGAGGAAAAAAAAAAAACAAAGGACAGTTAATTTGTGATTTCCTCTGCTCATTTGAAGGCAAATTAAGTGTCAAACAGCTAATACAAAGCATATTTCATTTTATGAGCTTTTAATTTAATTCCACCGCCTCATATTGGTAGAGCCCGTTAGCAGTGCTGCTAACGCCTGCTCGTCGCCTGAATACAAGGGCCATAAATAAACATGTTTCAATTAGGCCCTTCACTGTAATAGGATAGGATTCTGCTCATTTGCCACGTACGGATGGTGGATGTGTCGTCGTTACGGAAAGGAAACAAGCTGCTAGGCGTTCGCTGTTTTTTTTTTGTGTGTGTGTTTTTTTTCTCCGGCCACGGATGCCCGGTGGTGGCTGGCTTGTGCGCACAGCGGGGGAAGCTGGCTGGATTGATGGAACTGCCGCAGGGCCAACCCAACTGTAATTACAGGCCGTAATGAGAGGTTGCATGGGGAAGTACTGCAATAATAGTCCCTGTGTACTTAGGCATATCTTTGAGAGGGCTAATAACGATTAATTCTGCACACGGAGGAGAACTTGTCTTAAAACAATTCAATATTTCTCCATAAGCTGCCTCCTGTCCCCCATTTCCCTGAAGCGACAGCTATATGTTGACTGCCTGTATTAGCTTGGCCGGCTGCACGCAACATTACCGAGCGAAATGCATCGCTTACGTCC
This sequence comes from Kiunga ballochi, assembly GCA_037177335.1. Taxonomy (NCBI): domain Eukaryota; kingdom Metazoa; phylum Chordata; class Actinopteri; order Atheriniformes; family Pseudomugilidae; genus Kiunga; species Kiunga ballochi. The sequence goes on from JBAMIG010000019.1 coordinate 6,119,754, forward strand.
TGGCAAAGCGTTGCTTTTCAGTTGTAGTTTCGGGCTCGTAAAGTTCAGCCACAGCAAGACCTTGCAGGAAACCTGCCTGTGTAATTAACTCTAATTTGCCATCAGGTGGTTCCTGTAATATAAAATGTGATGAGGGGCATCTTTTCACTGCTGAACCTCGTGCTACTTTTTAATCAAACGGGTATTATTGATGCTTCCCTGAGCAGATGTGTCCCAGACGGGTTGACACTGAGCTCACCGAGTTGGTTTAAATATGGCAACAGCTGTTTTGTAATAGTGACAAATAGTTTCCCTTAACATAGCACATCGTATTAAACAGCTCTATGCTCAAACGCTTGGATGGATAGACTTAAGCTGTGTGGCAGAGCACGGCCATGTCTCAGTGACAGCAAACCAAGCGTGGAGATAACTTCTGTCCAGGCAGAGTGACTGAAGACACCAGTGCAGCATAACTTCTCTTTAATTTAATTCCCTGCCTCAGCATCATTGTCCTTCTACCCTCCATCCAAACCAACCCCCACCCTAACCTGTCCTCCACATTGTGCCAAAGCACTCCTGATAGATAACAAGCCTGGCTGTTTGCTTGAGCCTGTGTTGGCTGAGCGTGTTCACCCCATTATCTCTGCATAAGCTAAATGCTAAATTATATTTGCCATTTTGTTTGCAGTGACACGGGGCATCAATCACCACCCGTTTTCTTCTTTTATTTATTTCCTCCTTTCCTTCCTCTGCTTCAGCACCCTGAGCAGCAGACGAGAGGGGCCGGAGGTGGAGGGGTGGCAGTACTAGTGATGGTGACGGTGGTGGGGGGGGACATAAAAAATTCATTACGCTTAGTGGCACATCAGCAAGGGAAAGATATGACTCCTGTAGGAGGAGAAGGGGGGAGTTGATAATGATGAAGAATATCAAACATAATGCGGCCCAAGTAGCTGCCCTATCCAATTTGTCCTCGTCGCGTGGTGATCGCTTCCTTCGTGTCTGCCGGTAGGAAACAAGCAGCGAAAGGACGATGAAGTGTCTCCTTGTGGTGCATGCTGTTTGGATGCAAAGAATACAAATGACAAAGGGAGGGAAAGAGAAAGAAAGAGTAATAGAGGCTGAATAAAAGTGGGATGAGGGTGCTTTGAAGTTCTTTGCAGACCCAGCCAGCACTACCAGAAGCACTCGAGGGACATGCTCGTATTAAGAGTTACACTGCTTAGAATAACACTTCTAATGAGAAATGACAACATGTTTTTACTTTACTTCATAGCTGATAGAGTGAACATGTGTGTGATATGATGAGGCACGGCGGTTAGTTGCATCTGTGTCTGTCAGAGACGGGGAAATGTCAGCAGACCATTGCTTCCTTCTCTTGACAGGGCTTGATCACTGCTCTTATGAGAATTGCGCGCTCCCAGGCTCCCCTCGACCTGCTCTCATTTTCATGTCTCTGACACATGTTCATTTGCGTGTCTCTGACATGTGGATCATGTTGCGCACATACAAGGCCACGGCCTTTGATCCTGAAAGGCAAAAGAGAGGCGCCCAACACCCATGAGGAGGCTGCTCCACGCCCACAGGCGGGAGCTAGGGTTTTTTTCTTTTGGGGGGGTGGTGGGTTTGATTTGTATGGCCTACTGCAGTTGTGATCAGCAACATTCTGGTTGCAAGGTTATGTTTGAGTGTGTGACCAGTTGGAGAGACTTACACATGAAGAGGAGGCACGGGGGAGGAATCATAGATGTAACGTCCCTGGGTATGTCTGTCGTCTATTGGCACAGGAGGATGGAAGGTAGGGAAGAACTGAGGAGTGGCTGCGTAGAACAAAAAAAGAGAAGAAACGTGAGGTACTTTTCTTTACACTTTGCAGGACCTCTGTTTTTTCATGTTTTTTATGTGAATGTATCCCATCCTTGGCTAATATACATAACAGCCATAATGAAAGGTCGATGGTTATCTTTTAGCGGACCCACCCAAATGAGCCCGGTTAAACACACTGGGCTGAAAGCTCCGAAATGTTTGCTGAGGAAGTCTTTGTAGATGCTTCAAGGCTGATAGAAGTCAAAACAAACAGCGACAAATAACCCAAAGAAAAGCAGCCAAATGGTACATTTCTCAGCGTGCCAAGCATAATGTGGTTTTGTACAAAGAATAACATTTAAGGAAAACCAATGGCACATACGAAACGAGAACAAAAACATCCTTTTACATTTGAGTGTTTTGTCACAACTGCCAGAGACAATCCAGAGAACCCCCCTCCAGATAAAACATTACAACATTTGCATAATATGGCCTTTCAAGATATTCTCTATTTTTACCCTTGGAATTGAAACTGTTGCATTGCCACCAGGCTGAATTCACATTGTGAGCAGTCCTCGTCCAACCTTAACTTCACTCCGCTTTATAAAAGTGAAAAAGTAAATCTGGAAATGTGCGTTGGGGCAATGCTTCCTCTTGTGGACCAGTTGAAACAAGCAGACCATGAGTGGGAGCTCTGCATTTGTGCCGCCTAACTGGAATGTACGTAAAGAAAAAAATGAATCTCACACAAATGAATCACGTCTTTATTCACATCTCACCGAAACACGTGTCATTTTATTGCAGTTTTCTTATTCTAAGTTGCCAGGTTGTGTCACCAGCCTCGGGCAAAGCATGTGTCAACATCTGCATAACTTCACACAGCGAGTCCAAGGCTGCTAGCTATGTGTTTTTACATTTATTTAAGCTTGTAAACATACAAGCCAAGAGGGCAGATGGCCAAACGGTGGGGTGCCGAACGGCTCTACAAGTGTTGTGACATGACAAATAACAGCTGCATCTCTGGGCAGCACAGCAGGTGTTGATCCAGGTCTGCTTACCTCATCAGCCATTCATTCACCGAAAGGATTACTGCTAGCCAGCCTCCACCAGAGCAGTTGTTTGTTATTAGAAGATATTAAAATAATAATAATAATGGGAGAAAAAAATGCCACAAGTATAAATGAACAGGGTTGGTGCAAGCTGAGCAAGGATGGGGGTGTGGGTAGTTTTAAACCCTGGACATTTGGAGAGTTCAGTTTTTTCATGTGTCAAAGAGATTTTTTTTCCCTTTGATATGTTGTATTAAGCCTTCCTCATCTCATGTCATTTTTATGAGCCAAAACCATTATTACTGCAGCAAATAATAAGATAAAAACATTTAACCCCTTATGGCCTGATGTGGCATATTTGATACATACTGTTTGTGAGACATGTTGCATCACTTTATGGCAGAAACTTCACTCATAATGTT
>JBAMIG010000019.1:6123468-6140390 GCA_037177335.1 Kiunga ballochi
GTCAAATAAAGTTCTTAGATTTAAAAAATGAGATGTCTCTGCCCAGTTACTCTCAATTCAGGCATTAAGGGGTTAACCCTTTTGGTCCTCATAATATCCGATTTTTCCACAATCCATGTGGTCAAAAGCATTCATGACATCAAGTTGCTGAGAGAAATGTGTAATATTCTCCTTTTTTCTCATTTTCCTTCTTTTGAAAAGTTTGATAATGGGCTGAGCTAATAACTGGCTTTGTATGGGTGATATTCCTTGGGAATTTGAAATGAGATCTTAAAACGTCATGTATCCCTCATGCTTTTTGGATAAAACTACGGGTAAAAACTGCTCTAAGAAAGAAAAGTTATTGCTTAGCTTTTTTATATTATTTAAGCAGCAGAAGTTAAGATATCCAAGTTTCAGTCCTTTATATGGATCAACCAAAATCTCCAGGCTTTGTGCTTGATGCAACATAAAAAAAATAGCATTTGACATTCTTGTCTGTTAAAAGCGCCGTCTTTCAAATGCTATGCGCTCTTTTTGCAACACAAGCCTCCCACCAGGATACTCGAATGATGCAACTTGAGTATTTTTGGCAATATTTGAAAGTTCTCATCAGAGCATCAGACAAAGGAGTACAGCTGTTTTCACAAGCTCGAGTAATCCCCCAGAGTATTTAATGGGGTTTTAACATGATAAATTGCTCGATTTACTGGCACATGCAATGCACAAAAAGGCAGCCAACACTTGTGTTTTTTTGCTTTAACTTACACACCTGTACTTAGCAGTTAATGTCAGTTTTTCATGACTGACTGCACTAGGAAACAGCATGTCTGTTGATGAATTTTAGGGACAACTAAAATAGAAAAAATCAAGGAGGCTTTATGGTCGATCTTTGAAGAGTTTAGTAAATGCCATTCATATGAATGTCAGGATCACAAACTTGAAAGGATGTTACATTTAGGCTTATTGTTTGTGGTCTAAATGTTTTGCATGTTGAGTCAAACTAGATACAAAAATGTATTACCTAGTAAGACCTTTACTTTCAACATGGGAGGGGGAAAAGCTGCATAGTCTGCTCTGGTAGAAAACCTGAAAAAGTGTGATTGCTGTTTGGACTGTGAAGCAACGCTTCGCCTGAATGGCGCAATCAGAACCATCATGTCCATGCCAGTAGAGCAGAGTTAAAGCAGCTCAAACCATCGCTCTGCATTAATATGGATAGTTCCAGGAGCTGTCCAGCATGACCATTAAGATAATGTGTTTTTGCTCTCCTCTCCATGTTTTGTAATTTGTAATAATTAAACAGGCTCTTATCTTCCAGGTTGTCAGGCAAATTAGGACCACTTTCTGTAGTTTGGGCTCAAAAGATATTCACTTCACAAATCAAGTCAAAGATCACGCCTATCATCCACATTTACAGTGGTTTAGCTGAGCTGCCAGGCTTACATAACTGTTATATCCATTAAAGTTTCACGCTGAGACTGAGAGAAAGGGACCAGCAGTCAGATGCAAGCAACCACAAATGCAACCCCAACAGCAACAATGGAAATACAGGCATCAAATCCACAATTAAACGAAGCCTTAACAGAACTGTTGCTTCTGGAATATCATGTGGATTAAATGAAAATGCTTTTTCACAAAGGTGTTGATCATCTTAACTAGTTTAAGCTCTATTCCTAAATAATTATGAAGAAAATGACACATAATAACAGGAACACTAAGCAGTGGTAGAAGTTTCTTTTAATTCAGTATTTTTTTACACCACAATGAAAAGTTTGAGATGAGTGCAGCTGCACAAGCAAATAAAGCTTTAACATTTTGCATGTATTTTACAATGTTAATGGATTTTTTATATTTATTATTAGTTATCATTGTGATGGTATTTTGTAGTGTTTTGACTTGGATTTATTTTTTGTTGTATCCAAACTAGAGTCCAGTGTTGAACATCATTATTTAGCATCAACCTGTCTGTGCTGCACTGCGATACGATCATGATAACCTCATACAACTTAGGTTATCATCTTTTGAAACATCCTTCACAGCAAAGCTGGAGCATGTAACAAGTGAAAAAATAAAACTTAAACAAACTCCTACAAACCAGAGTTTTTATCCTGAGCTCACAATAACAAGAGATAAATGGTCAAAGCCTCCTCCATGCAGCTCTGGCAACTATCTGACTGTGTCTGTTTGATAGTTTTCTCCTGATGACTCTGTTTCTTGGCTCAGCTCAGGTTGGCTGATTCCAGAGCTGCTGAGGGAGGGAGGGATGACGGGATGCTGGGATGTAGGGATGGGCCGATGCAAGACAAGGGTGGAATCTGATCTGTTTACTCTCCACAGCTCCACTCCCGGGCATTCGGCCCTTGGCTGTCAGACTCGGAAATGAGCCTTCAGGTTTACAAGGGGTCTACGTGTAGCGTACAGGCTCAATAAGACTAAAAAATTCATGCTTTCTAATCTAACCCATCCCTGCCCAAATAGCAGGAGCATTACACTAACCTCTGTCATCTTTGGGGATTGAGGATGACTACAGAGTTTACAAACCATGAGATCATTTTAAAGGCTAATCCCTGCAACATACAACTTCAATCCCACATCCACCACTCCTCTTTGCATTACCCAGACCCCTTTTTGTTTATGTCTCTGGAGCTACTCACTCAGCACAGCTCTGTGCATTGGCTGGACTATTTTTCTCACTCCTTCATCACCTTCTCCCTCCCACCCTCCTCTTGCCGTCGCCAATGACTTAGCCGCGCAGCAAACCGTTCCACTGAGGTTTATTTAAATCCAACTCAAACGTTTACTTTACCATAGCCCTATCTAAATAGAGCCTGCCACTTCTTTTACACAAGAGCAGCTCTCCATTAGCAAGGCAAACAGCTTTGTGTCACTAGAGGGAATGTATACAGTCACCAAGAAATGCAAGCAAAGGAAAGCGTAGAAGAGCCTCTATCCTGCAATCCATCTCCAGTGTTTCCTGTTGGGACTCCTTACAGTTGACTCCAGAACCAAATTGCCCCTGTTCTTCGGGATATTCAGGGGTGTTTTTGTCCTCTAATGCAGAATACAGCTGGAGGTAAGCAGGCTAAAAGACATGCATACACGCGATAGCTTTAACCTTCCCATTGCGGCCACACACCGCATCAACTGATGCATTCCTATAGAAAGCATGATCGTGGACGTTTGTCCCAGCTGCAAATGGAAAACCACCACTGGGCAATAAAAAAAAAAATCCCCTCAGCCAATCAAGAGATTTTAATATACTGGTCATTAATAGGACTTTTGAACTGCTCTATTCTTTTCCCTTTTACACGAAGGGTTGGGAGCTATTAAGACATGATAACAAATGGATCGTAATGAAAGGGCAATCAGAGGCAAACTTTGACCAGGCTCATTAATTTTAATTCAACTCGAGCTTCTTATACTCAGGTCCAAAAGCCAGCTTCCTCTTCATTACAGAGGAGATGGTAATTGGCTTGTCCTTTATTGGACGCTTGAATTATTTGAAAAGAAGGGGGAGGATGAAGCCTAAAGCACATCATTTGCCACGTCGTTATTTGTTCATCTCTTTTCATAATAAGGAGTTATTCCACAAAGCTGCTTTAGAACATATGTGATGTGATACTTGCGGAGAATTTAAGCTGTCACTTGTGATTCTGATTTGGGTTTCGATAATACAAACAATTTCTCTTCCTCTCTTTTTGTTGTCAAGTCAGCACTGTACATATATTGTCTTGATGGCTGAACCTGGGCTCCTCTTCTCCTCTGGCGAGGGTTCAGTGACTCTGCTCTAACAGTGTGTCACACGCAGCCAAGGACGAAACTCTCCTCTATAAACACTGCACTTCTCCTCGATGCTCCACTGCAGGAGCACAAAGAGCCACTGACAGATTGTCATAAGTGACTAAGGCAGAGTGAGAAAAGGGCTGCCAGGACCCGCTCCAGAGGTTTGTGAATTGCTAATGTGGAACATATGAAGCTTGTGCCTGGGTTGTGACTGCCAGATTTCATTATGCCACCTCTCTCCGCGCTCATGATCTCACTGCTCAAGCATGTCTGCAGCGAGGCCCGTGGTTCATGCTGCAACTCTGCCGGGTGTGTAAGGGATGCTCACACAGTCTCGTTGCATGCTTAAAAGCATTAGTGTGCAGTGCTTGTTGCTTCTTAGTGCAAAAGAGGTTATTGCAATTTTGTGCTTACTTTTTTACTTGTTCTTTCTCCTGATACAGTCCCAATTTCAGAACCAGTGATTCTTTTGTATTCACTACATCGATTGATTACAAAAAAAAAATTATACCTAGAATAATCTAAAATAATTAATTTAGTGAATGTAAGCTACAGGACGACAAAAACGTGACTCTGGCTGATTGCTTGTGTGCAGAAAATTCCCCCTCAGCATCATTTCTTTTAAAAAAGATAATAAGGAAAAAAAAAGGATGTTTCTTTGGGGTTTTTTTGTAACTTTTTCAATGATTTTTAAAGTTTCCATAAAGATTTTAGATTATTATAATCTTCAAATCACAAACAGAAAACAGCCACCATATTGTATTAAAGTAAAAGCAACGGGTGAAGTGCATTTAAAGTTAGCATGTGAAATATTGCTGCATAGCGTTTCCATTAAGCACTTTGGAGCTATGAACAAGGTGACGTTGTTAACAGGTGACTGCTTATTCCATATTATGCACAGCTACAAACCAGAAAAGAGAAAAAGGCACAAACAAAAGCATTTTATACCAGCTCCTATTTTCTTTGTATAGAAATTTGTCTTAAATTTTCTTTTCTATTAAATAACAATTAACTCTGAGAAGGATGACAATAAGCTTTCTCCTTGTTCCGTGGTTTTCAACAACTGGTATGAAGGATTTTACACACAGAGACCTGCAACTTGAATTAGCTGTGATTAGCGTTAAAAAAAACTACTTGTGCAAGGCTTTATAAAATCAGAGAGATTTATCTTATAAATACAAATCATATACCTGAGAAGCATGTCTGTGAGTGTTTCTAAACCGTATGATTACATGACTTGTGATCCCACACTCCTCCAGAAATGTGCCACCAACTGTCTGATCACGATCAACCTGGCAGAGGATGAAGATGAGAGACTCTTGACAGACTATCAGCAGGAGTCGGGGTGGAAGCTGCCTCTCTTGCGATGACAAATTCCCCCTCTGATCAATCCCTTCTCACCCCGCCTCTTCCCATGTTTGCTTACACTGAGACCTCAAGCTGTTTGGACATGTAAATAACACTTTCAGAGACTTGTTTAGCTAAGCTCAATGGGAGTTGCTGTTGACTTTTGGAGCGCTTTGCTTAATTACAGGTCCCAGATTGTTTCAGGTCTAATGGCCTAATTACCGCTGTATAAATTAGCCTAATGTTCATGCTGTGCAGAGCTTTCGCCACTGTATGCAACGCTGCAGCAATGCAACGCAGAAAGATAAATAAAAGAAAAACAAGCCTTTATTCAGCAAAGATGCAGTGCTGTTAAAGAGAGAAGCCAGCAGAGAGGTTAAATAACTGAAGAATACAAAGCATTGGCTTGCCACTCTCGCTGCCATTCATCAAATACACCAAGCTGGCAGATCACACTCTGCCCTTCCTTTGGAAAATCAATAGTTTTTGTCCCCTCTTCCGCTCTGCTTTTATTTTTCTTTTCTCTCTTTTTTGCTGTTGTCCCCAGACCCTTAAACACAAACCTCCTCTCTGTGGTTAAAAGTAATTAACATGGTACACAAAAAGCTGAACAGAGGGGGGGGGGATGACCGGAGAAAAGAGGAACGATAACAGGCTTTCTCCTCAAGTATACATTCCATCACAACTCGCTGTCACGAGTAATTTGTTTGTCTAGACTGAACAAGACAGTCGGTGCCCATAGTTCTATAAGTCTACGCATACTTGTTCAGGGAGCTGTTGCTTAGGCAGGTTACATCTTAGTACCAGTAGAAGAACATTATAAGTTTTGTTCCATCCCAAATACCTGCGTTAAATAAGCATTCATCTGTACGATGCAGGACATACAGAGCTTTTTGGCATTCCAGCATCTGTAATACATTTACCAAGTCAGTTGTAACAAATTGCACCTAAACACAAGGATTTCTTGCTAGAAAGTGGATTTAAGCACGAACATGGCCCTTCCAGGGGCCCCAGCACCATCCTATCTCCAGCTTTGCCCTATTTTCTTCTCTCTCTGTATATCCCCCATATGGATCAGGAAATGGAGGTTATTTCAGAAGGCCTCTGCACAGTAACAATCTATCTCCTACATTTGCAGAATTTCCCCCAGGTTGGGATAAGCTAGGGAGCAGAACAGAGAGCTATGCGTTGGCCCTCTCCCCTCACTCATGCACTCTCACCGGCACACACCGCCGGCCTGCTCTCCTCCACCCAGCTTGGGAAAGATGAAGCAGTTTAGTAGTTGAAACGCTGCAGTACACCTTCTCTCATCCTCCCTCTGGTCTTTAGCACTCGCATCTGTCTATCTCCTTTTCTCCAAACTATGATATAACGTTCGGACAGCAGGGAGTTGATTTAAACCTGAAGTTCACTTCCCAGGATGTGCACTACAATTCCTGTACTTCGACCACTGCATCCCAGTCAGGATTACAACCCTTATTTGATTTCATTTTAATGAATCCATCTAAACAGCAGATATGTATTACTCAGCATCCTTCAGTTCACTAGCTAGCAGTGAGGCCTGTCTGAGCTAGCTGCTAGCTGCTAAGGAGTCAATGAGTATAGATGAACAGGGGTGAAACTGAACTAAAGTAATCTTTCCAAGATGTGTGAATGTGTAAAAATGACGCTTTGTCAGTGATATGAAAAAAGATTGGGAACAGATAACTGCAATCTGCAAACTTTGTCACAATTTCAACAGATGAGGTAATTAGCTGAGGTCGCTACACCTCCAATAACAGAAAATGCTGTCACTGTTTGGGAAAATTGGGCAACTGCTCAACACTAACCCAACCGTCAATTTTAATGTAATTTTGCTTTGTAGATAATATTTTAAAACAACCATTGTTCCTGCAGACATTTCTCCATCTCCATTGTGAGAAGGGATCAATCAAATTGAACATTGTTGTCTAAGGGATGTGTGATTGCTTGGTGATGTATCTATAAGAAAAATAAAGTTTGGAAATTCTCCTCTGTGATGCATTCGAGAAGACTCAGATGTCTAACCTGCCTGCCAGATGACCTGCAGAACAGAATATATAATGCAACTGGGTAGCAGGTAAACATCAAGGCCAACGAGGGGTCAAAGAGTGTAGCAGGACTTTCATTACAAAGGATACAGTTTGACAACCAACACTGTAATCTTAATCATTTTGGGGGAGAAATAAAGACACGGTAAAGTAAAAAAAATTCTCAATTTATTTTAGTAAGGTAACCCTAACACTGTGTTACAACAACTAAAGTTAGCTGCAATTAAAGAGACATGAATCTTGGAGGAAATATTTGGATCCATCATTTTAAATTCATTAACTTTTCCCTGTTTTCTACTTCTATTTTGCTATTTTCACTGCACTTTTGCAGACATGACACAAAGTCTTCTCAGGCCTCAGGAGGTACATGGCCATTAGGTTGGGCTGATAGAGAAAACTGTGTGTCACAGTGATCAGACAAATGGCTACTGGGTTCTCCAGGGCCAGACAGGGTTTAATGCTCTATGAACCAATTAGGTCTTATGAGCGCAACATCTGGAACTTTCTGATTCTCCCTCTTTATTTCCAGCTCCGAGCAGTCTGTATTGATGTCACCTTACCCTCTCTTTCACCCTCTTTCTCACTCTTGCATCGTCCTCCTAATTCTTTCAGTTAATCCTGCTCTCTGCCTATCTCTTTTTCTTTGCCCCTCTCATTATTCAAAGCGCATCCTCCTGATCTTTCCCCTTTCCCTTCTCACAGCATCCCAAAACAAGGACAAAGTTGTAATCCATTTACTACCCCCCTGTCAACAGATTCTGCCAAATAATCCTAAAAGACTTACAACCAGACCAAGGTGCTATTGAGAGACGGGGAGGAGAGAAGAGCCAGAATGCACAGGGGAAAGCGAGTGAGCCGCAGAAGAAGAAGAGCAAAGAGGGAGAAGTATATGTTGGGGAGTGGAGGAGTACAGATGGAGAGAACTTGTGTCACAGTGATTTGAGTCTTTGTCACGCAGGTGGCGCCCAGGGGTTCCCTCAGCCTGGGCAGAGAGACAAACTGAGGCCCGTGTAAACCTTAAAGAGGATTAACCCTGCCGGGGCCCTTTAATGAGACCTGAAAGTGCCAGGCACCGGAGAGCCCCGCTGATTGAGCCACGCTCAAGTCAGATCCCAATAGTCGGCCAGCCCGGCAGCGCCGCTGCAGACCCGTGGCCTACAGCTGCCCGTTCACACTGAGCCACATCAAAGCAGCCCGTCTGGGAGAACCCCGAGATGGGGGGTGGAGGGAAGCATGTGATGTGAACGCAGGAGAGGTGGGAGGAGGGAGAGGAGCGTGCCTGGATGGAGGAATCCCTTATCTCCTCCTGAGAGGATGCTGCTCTGTGGTGCGAGATTGTCTGGAGCTGCCACCTGTCCCAGGCATCTTTGAAGGCAACACTAAAGGCTGTGATGGGCCTGACCTCCTTGAGCTCCCTTTCTTTTATGTCTCTCTTCATTTTCTGCTTTGTTACATTTCTACTCCCCCTTCTCTCAACTCTCTCTGGCTCTTCTTCGTCCTCTGCTTAGCCTCCATCTCTTTTCCACCCACAGCTGTGTCTTCCTCTTTTTTCTTTCTCCAGCAAAATGTTACATTTCACCAGGCTGGAAGAGACATATTAATAGTTTGTTCCTCAGCCTCCTCTCTATGTCGAACAATAAGGGCTTGTGACCCTCTAGACACAACAGTCAGATACAGGTTTTTGGCTGAAGGGATATAGGTGCTTATCTTTGACACTTTGCAAATACAGAAAGGAGTGACGAGCTTTGGATACATAGGAAACAAACATAACAAACTCATGGTTCCCCCTCCACACAAGGGGTGATTATCCTTCTGAAGACTAAAGAGTAACTTAAGAAAGTACTGTGGGTTTGACAAGACATCTGGGGAAGAGTCCCTGCTAGTATTAGCAGTCTTATATTATGGCATGGTGCTTAATGTTTTAGTTGCCAGCAGGGTTTGCCGCAGTTTATTCTACTTTTGGATACACAAGACACAACAAATCTTCATTTTAAGCCTTCGCGTCAACAAAGTGCCATTGTTCCTGCTTGTTTCTGCCACTTGACTGATTAACCAATCACATTTGCAAAGAAGTTAAACGTAGTGACAGATGTTGCTGCAGTGATACTAAGAAATGCTGAGCATTCCTTCAGAGCGACTTCAGCTCTTTGGAAATTAGCCTTAATTCTTCTTAGCCCTTTCACATTTAATCTAGTCATTGTTAATGAGAACTGCCATTATTCTCCGATATTCAATTCACACTCGTGAGGCTTGCGCTAAGAGCAGCGCATGACCTTAAGATGGTGCAAAAGTGCATTCTCGAAGCACTTCAAACTCTTCTTAACCCTCTTAAATCATCAAGTACTACAAAGAAGCACAAGCATGTGAGAATATTGCCTATCTTACAACATGAGATGCCTCTAATAAGCTGTATAAAAGGGGATCATCTGATTATCCCTGGTGCGCTGGACCAAGGGGCCACAGCAAAGCACAGGCCCATGTTGTTCTTTCTTGATGAAAGGAGGTGGATGGAAGGGATCCCTCTCCATCGCCTGCAGTGTGCCCCAGGCTTCTCTGTGCCTGCACGCTGCTGGGGGACTACACCGAGCCACCGTGCACAAAAAGCCAATATTGAAACAATCACAAAGACAAACACTTACCCTTGAAACAGGCACGTGTCCTCTCACCCCAGGCTTTCCTCTCTATTCCCCAATTCTTTGGGGGGTAGGGTGTTTGAACCTACGTTCCAGCCCGTTGTCACATTTTACCCAACAAGAGACCAGGAAGTTTGCTCTTCAAATGCAAACTTTTTTGTTTTCACCCTTGCTGTTTGAGCTTTTTTTTTGACACATAGAAAGGTTTTCTGAAGTCCATTTGAACTGAGTGACCGAGTGTTGTAATTAACTGTATAGCACACGGTTATTGTTATATAGATCATGCTAGGTTTGACAGCAAGCTCACTCACTTCACTGGTCAGCCGCATTCTGATATCAAGGCAGACAGAATGACGCCGGAGCAACGGCTGGCGAGCCACGGCCGAGTAAACCCGAGATTAGCTCAGCACAGCAACTTCAGAGTTTAACTTTTGAAAGTTGCTTCCATCTCCACACCATAAAACACTGGAACACGTGATGTATCAGTGAGAGTAGAGTCCCTATTGTGGCTTCTCACGTCTCCAATAATTGTACTAAAAATGAAGACATATGTATGGATTATAATCCACATAATATTGTTTTATGTGAAAAAGTAGTTTTGAGGCCATCAAATACTGTTCAAATAACATTTAATCACTGCAGTTGAATCCACCAGAAAAAAGGTTTTGATTGAGGTAAATGGAGCTAATAGTTAAAAAAAAAAAGAAACAGAGGTTCATTAACACAAAAACTTTCCTGTGACTGATTTTCAGCTTGGTATGTAAGGCCCCTTACACCACAGCTGACTGACACTTTCCCACAACACACTGCCCGTATGATCAACAATAGCAATCACCTTCGTCGAACTCATAGATCGGGATTATTGTGATGCAAGTGAAAGAATACTTCAACCCCTACTCTGGCTGGGCTGGCTTCTGAGATCAGTCAAGGACAGCGTGGCTTTGGAAAGGAGATTAGGACCCTGGCAGCAAGATATGAACCAGATCTGTTAAAGAGCTCATTTGAGCTGATAGGCAGCCATCACAGATTGAAGACACTTAATGTGGTACTGTAGCAGTCATAGTACTACTACTTCTGCTCCGAAATGCTTAAGCTTTCACTTTCATCCAGTTGCTTTTCTTTTATTCAACATCCTCTGGTGTTGCAGTGCAGTTCCAACATTATAATAAAAGAGAGAGGCTTTAAGTCCTGCCGTGGATGCATTTTGTTTGGCAAAGAGAAGCAACAAGGAAACTCTTTAAAGAGCATCTCGGAGGAGGAGGCAGAGATGCTTCGCCAGCAAGTGGGTTCACAGTTGCTGCAGGACCACTGACCGGCTAATCAGCACACAATGTAAACAGATATCAGCAGTGTGCTTCACATTCACACTTTCAAACAATTAAGATTAAAAAAAGAGACTTCTTCCTCATTAATCTTCAGCTCAATCCTTTCTTCTTATCCCGCAGCAAAGCTCCATGTATTAACGTTGTGGTAAGAAGGATATGGACTCTTATCCAGTGTTTGCCCAAGAAAAGCGGCTAAGACTCAGGCATCGCCACGATTAGCTAGCACTAACAATGGAAGTAATGTTTCCTTGGTGCCTCCTCTTTTCTGTGCTGAAGTGGGTGTAAAGAAAAACCAGAGTAAACACGGTCTCCCGCCAAGGACGTACGAGGAGTGGGAGATCGCGAGTCTGGGTGAATAGCGGAGATTTACGCAGAACATGGACCCCTGAGGATAAAACCCCTTTACTCTCTTCTCGTTTCTCAACTCCCACACCTCCCAGAGCTTCTCCGGCACGTTAATGACCCAGTGGCCAGGTGTGGGGAAGCTGCAGGTGCCGTCGCATTTAGGCGTATTAAGCACTGACACACACCAGTGCGAAGAGTAATCGGATTTACCTGGCTGTCTGCTGCATGGTGTGGCGCTCTGTGCAAGCACAGCACAAACCTTCACTACCCCACTCTCCATCACACACACACACAGGTACTCACACACATATGGGCACACCTGGAATAAATTTAAGAGGTGACAAAGCACAGGATTTGTGTGTGTGTGTGTGTGTGTGTTCAATTGTGTATGGAACCAGAAACTGGAACAGGAGCCAGTGGCTTTTTACACCTTGTGGTGCAGGAGTGGTGACAGATGCTACAAGTCTCTGGTTCAAAGCTGAAGGAGGGAGGAGGGTGAGCAGAGGTTTAAGGGGACCCCTTGAGTTCTGCTGACCCTCAGATCGACTAAACTCCTGGGGACTGAGCTGGTAGTGGGTTCAATCAGACAGAATGAGACCGCTGCCTTTAGGGACACCCTATGTCCTCAACACCTGGGGCCAGGAGGAGGTGTTTTACACAGCAATGCTCTCATCTCAGATCATAAGTCTTCCTGAGCACCGGAAAGATCTGAGAAGTAATAGAGAAACATCAATGAAAAGCACCAGAGGCCATTCAGACTTGAGGCATATTTAGTTATATTTCATCCTAACTGGGGTTGTTTCTCATTATAGCTTTATTTAATGGAGCTTTTTGTGTAATTATCATGTATTTTCATTTGCTTTTTCACACAAAAATTGACACAAACAATCTATTTCTATTTTTTAATTAGGCTTTCATCTTTCTATGTCAGTCATAATTTCACAGGTCATAAGGAGACATAAAAATCCTTTTCTTTGTTTGGGTAATAACTCAGGTCATGAAGACAATTCAGAATTATAAAGGTGTAAAATCATTTTGGGATAAATTGATTACTTAATGTATTTATTCTGGAAAAAAATATCCCAAATTCTCCAGGAGATTAACGTCATTCTTGATCAAGATTTTTTTTTCTTGCGGATGTCCCCTGTAGCTGTTTCTTTTTTCTCTCTACAATTTGTTTAGAATAAAAACAACTTCTATTGACAAGGTAGTCTACATATTTAGGTCATTCACTTCTATATAATTATATTCAGTTGAGATTAGTTGATGGAAATGTGTTTGATACTTTCCTCACTAACTGAATTTACATCCAGCTTATGTAGACATCTGTCAAAATACCAGTTGTTTGTCATTTAAATAATCTTCCAGTGCTTTCTGTGTTTCTATAGCAGACCACAGTGCAGAAAGAAAGCATGTCTAATTGTTGCTTTCAGCATCTCATCTCAATATCACCATTTTGGATTTATAAATGCTATTGCAAACATTAGTCAGCCATGACTACCCTTAAAAACCCAAGTGGTAAGAAAATGCATTTCTGAATAATTTCAAACAGATAAAACAGATAAAAACATCACAAATTACTATGATGATTCTTATTGAACTAAATAATGGTTAAAAATGTCTCTTACTAAAACTGACTGGCAGTAACACTTAGAGAGAAAATGAGAAGAAAGACCAAACCATTGCAGATTTTTACCATTTTTTCACATAAAGTTCACAGTAAAACTCCATCTTAATTGTTTTCACCTCTATGAAGGAGACTAGATGCTAAAATGGCTTTTTTTCTTTTAAAACCTGATGTTTTTAGCGTTGGTTTAACTAGTTGCTGCTGCTTCTCCAGCCCTACACAAAGGTCTCTTAAAACTCTTCAGCCCTTTTGACTTTTCCTGCTGCTTTTGAACTCTCCATTTCAGACTGTGACTTTTCCGCATGACCCCAAGCCTCACCGTGGCCACCACCCCTCCTCCTTTTCACTCCCACCCCTAAACCCTACCCCATGGCTTCAGCGGTTTGGAACCACCGCATCTCCTTCACACATACTCACACACATTCATAAAATGAGAAGTGGCAGTGTTGCTGAGTTAGGTCAGGATGTAATGGGCAGTAATGTACTACCCTAAAGGCTCCTGTCCACAGCACCATAGCTTTGCTTTAAGCAACTTTTCCCTTAAAGAGGCACCTTGGTGACTCTCAGACTCCCAAACACGGGGGAGTAGTGGCTAATTAAGTAGTTGAGTAAATGGAGTTACAGTGTGAGGTTGAGGTCCTCTGGTGCTTTCATTACTGCCACGGCATTAAAATTCTCCTGTCCAACTCTGTCTGGCCCAATTCAGTGGCAGTATAACTAAACTAAACAAGCCATCACATCAAATTTTTGTCTGCAGGCAACCTCTTAGCTATAGCGGCTGCTAAATTAACCTCCTAATCAACCTCTAAAAACACCTTTCCTTTCTTACCCTTGGTCTTATTTCCAGATAACATATCACTCCACTTTTTTCTGACTGCAACTGTTTATCTTCCCTTTGCTTTGAATTATCTTTATTATTTCAAATGAGCCACAGTTCTTCCCTCACCTCTTTCTCTTGGGCTTCGTCTCTGTTAGTCTCCTTTCCTTTCTCTCACACAGTCTCTGAGTCCCACAGAGAGCGAAAGAGACAGAGTAGGGGGTGGTGAGGTTTGACTCAGTGCTGCTTTGGGGCTTTGAAGTGTGTGTTGATGAGAGAAAGAGGAGTACTGTGTTCAGACAGGCCCCTAATGAGGGAATTAAGAAGCTGCGCTGGCCGTTCCCCATACTAAATTCCCAGGCACGGAACAAGACAAGAGCGTGCATGTGTTCACAAGTGTGTGTCTGAGTGTGTGTAGAAAAGGGCTAATCTGTCAGATTTAATCAAGAATCTAGCAATCGTGCCGCTCACCTACAGTAAAGAGGCAATGCTGGCTTCAGCATTTGGGGTGCTACAAACTAGTCCTTCAGCTGTGCAGTTCACTAACTTTCTAAGATAGAGTTGCGTGCATTGCAAGACTTACGATAATGAGATTCTAGGTAACCGTTGCGGGGGTCCATTGCAAACAAGGTGCCTCGATACGGCAAAGCATGGTCAGCTAGATGTGGTAGGGAACTATGCAGTTCCTTCTTAAGCAAGGACGGGCGTTCTTCTGTGGAGGTGGAGGGCTCCTCGGCTACACTCCTATCGGGGGCACCAGGTGTCGGGGCCTGGGAGCTGATGGCGTTGCGCCTTTCACGGTGGTATGGTGTGCCGGAACTCTCATCTTCTGCCAGAACGGAGAAAGAAGGGAAAAAAGAGAAGACAAACACGTTAAAGCTGCACGTTTTTTACATAAAATATAGTCACGACATGGTGAGGAAGTCTGTTCACACAGAGGGAGTGGGTAAAGGGAGGAGGCCAGCACTGCGCACCTGAAACCTACCAGGCATTATGGATGTAAATCTGCCTAAGATGGCTTAGGTCCACGGTACCAGATGTGGGAGATCAGAGGCATATGGTGTCTGAGAAAGCAGGCGTCATGAATCAAAACATCCAAACTTCTTAATTTCACACAGCTGACGCAACGTATGTTTTTGTCTGTTCTAGTTAGAAAGGGATTCCTACGGAGAAAGCTTTCAGCTAGTTTTGCAAGCTGACCATTAAAAAGCTCTCTCTCTTTCATTCTCTTTTTACCCACACTCTTTTTCTAAGGGGGAAATGAGAAGAAGCAGGGGCTTTAGAGAAAGCTTCTCGGCATGCCGTGTAAAGGGGATAACAGTGGAGCTGAGTTCAAGGGCTGACCTCCCCCAGAAAGATGTGATCTTTGGCCTTTGGCATGGCCTCTGAACTGACATGTATAAGGGTCAGCTAGCTTCCTGACCTGGTATTAGTCTTCTCTGTAGTTTGATGGTATTAAGACAGACTCAGAAAGAGGCTTTGCATGTCTGCGATTCTCATTTATTTTCTTTATTCGACATGAAAGTTACACTGGATGTAATTTTCTGCAACTAGCTTTAATCATTCAAGCAATAAATAAGGCCTGAAAGTTGTCACCAACTGTGATTATTTTACTGAACACTTTGTAAGTATATTGACAGATGTATCAGGGGCAGTTTGACTTAAGCTATTGTATATTTTGATGATCTAAGTAAAATGAGGTAATGTTTTCTGTAATACACTTATAATCATTCTGTTGCTGAATTGTGTTATACAAATAAATCTGCCTTGCCTAATGGTGAATTTCCAAAGTAGCTGCAGAAATGAACAAAACTCACAAATGAAGCTTTTAGGAGGTGCATTCAGATTAAAAAATCATCAGCCAAACAGTCTGGAGGGATTTTCAGTGGTCGTTTGATGGAAAGAAACTTCTCCACGCCCAGTTTGCACACTCACCAGCAACCTTGCCGCTCACATGCTGGATCAACGGCAGCACATTTAAGCAGGCCACAAAGCAATTTATAGCAAGAAAGTCAACATCTGGGTTTGACTGTCTCTCACAGCAGGTCGGTTGTGAGATGCTTGCAAAAGTGTCACTACCTACAAAACCTAAGATGTGGCATTTTGTGAGAGGTTTCAAAAACTGGAGTCACAATAGATTTGATGGTTAGATCTGGTGTCCTAGAAGCTGGGAGGAAACCACTGAGAAAACAAAAATCCAGAACTCAGTGGATAAATTTACCATCTCTCTAAAAGCAGTTCAAGTTGCTGCTACACGATACAGGTTTTATGTGTGTGTTCGTGTTTTATAGGCATCACATATGTGCATCAGGATAAGGACTTAAAATGGACTAAAAGAGTCAAACTCTTCATTAGAAGCAAGAACTTTTTGCTTGGTCTCAGGGCCATGAAAACAAAATGACGATGTTTTGCTCTTGCGGATCTGATTGGGGGACATCTTGCAAATTCTTCTTGACATAATGACCAAGCGAAGCTGTCTTCTTGAGAGTCTCCAAGAAATATTGTGTCAGAGGTGTTCATGGTGAACACAGAAAAAGCACAAAGCAGCATTTTTGCAGTTGAATAGATTGTTATAATAAAGAGCTCATTAATGTGGCGAGGAAGTACAAAAAAATGTATACAACACGTGATATTTAAAGACACAGACCCCATCAGGTGCACAGCCTGCACTGCCGTGGCCAGTAAACAGGTTAATTGTTCATTGCATAGGCTATACATATGTCAATGTATAATAGCATTTTCTAAATATAGGGGGTGCCATTTTTGTGGGATGGAAAAAACATTTTAATCCAAATTATTTTGTTTATTTCAAATTAATTTGAATAGATTTGGAAAAAGTGAGGAATCGATTACACTTCCAAATATTTTGGGAAGCAAAACCACCCAAAGAAAGGCAAAACAATACAATCCTTTCTGTTTGGAGTTTACATGTTTTTCCTGTGAATGTGTGGGTTCCATCCAAGCATTATAGGTTAGCCCTGGGGTGAGCAACTC
>JBAMIG010000019.1:6149855-6164697 GCA_037177335.1 Kiunga ballochi
GTTATAATAAACCTGTAATCATTTTTCACTTTACTACCAGACTCCTCATTATTGACAGAGAAGTTTTTGCCTCTACAAAGTATTTAAAATAAATGTCTACAAAGTCATGCATGCTATGAGGGATCATTAGAGCCTAGAATATCTCATCCAATATCTTAAATCTTGCTTCTCCAAATCTGTGCACTGCAAAACCCTATTCAATAAGTTGTCTTTTATTTTTTTAGCATGATTTCTGCATTACTTTTACTATCATATATTTAATCGTTTTATTCTTTTCGCTTTCAATAAAGGAAAGACAGTCTCTTGTAAAATGATGATAAATACATCACCAACACCAGTTTAGCCTAATTTTCAACAACATATCACCAAAAATAATACTAAAGGCTGTTAAATAATAATAATCAATATAGTCAGCAAGACCAAAGTCTGAAATATGAGAACAGAATTATTAACTTATTTATTTTGCTCATTGGCAATGAGAAAACAGTGAAAATACCTAAATAATATAGCCTTTTAGAAATAGTGCTGCTGCTTCCATTAACTCTTTCCAGCTTTACTTTTAGTGATTATGTGGTTAAGCATTGATTGGAGCTTGGTTAAAGTTTGATTTGCTGGTGCATTTTTTTACTGGAGGCTTTGGAAGTCGACGCTGCTTCTGCACACAGTTTCCGGCTGTCGTCATGTTCCGGTTTGTGTTTGTGCTTGGGTTGATGCGATAAATGGGTGGTGCTGATGTCCTTTGTTTGCACTATTTGTCAGCAAAAGCTTGCAAACTACACATTTTTGCTCCGTGTACAATTTCTGAATCCAAACAGTTTTAGTGAGGTGGCACTGAGGAATACGTTTCTCGCTAACCAGCGTGTCCATTCACCATATTACTCAACACTCCACATTAACACTTCATGTGCATACAATGATTTGGCTCACGGCAGTAGCTGTAAGTCTAAACACAGCTGTAGTGAGCTGTGATTGTTGCGTTTGCACATGCGTCATCTGTGCGGCGGCTTGCCAGTGTTTTGCTTACATATGCACATCAATGGGAATTTAATGCTTTTAAAGTTTTTTCATTGCAAACGATAATTTATCACACTTCCCTAACAAGTACAAAGGTACAAGAATCAGTCAAAGTCTTATTCTACCATGTCCTTATTGTCTCAACCTCCATGCATTGCTTTCAGCCAATCCTTGTTTTTATAGCTGATTTTTTTTACACTGGATATAAATAAAGACATGAATACAAAGTCACTGCAATGTAAAATAAAAAGGTCAAATTTTAGGTGAACATAAAGTAATTAAAGTAAAACTGCCTTAGTCAGAATTTCAATGCAGAGGTTTTTCAATGTTTCCTTTTTTACAGTGTAACTGGGAGCAGCAGTGGTAAATACTACCTGAATATATTTTCAGGGAACCAACACGAGTTGTGTTTAGATATCTTAGCAAGAAGAGTTTGCTAAGATTCTGAATCTTCGCTGGTCTCCAATACAGTAGCTGACTCACGGATACGATGCTATTTAGGGTAATTAATCGTGCACCATTAACAGAGGAGATCCTCTTGGGGGTAAAGTTTTAATATTTAATAGGCATGAAACATTTATCATAGAAAAGTCTAACTTTTTATTTTTATGAATGTTGGGGAAATCAAAGCAGTAAAACTTTGTTTTAAGAGAATATTAAGCCAACACCCAAGAGAGTGTTTGTTTCCCCAATGTATTACTTGCTTTAAAAAGAAGTGTACTTCATCTGCACATACATGGGACACATTCCTGTTTGCCCAAATATAATACATCTTTTCTTCTTAATATTCATTTTCCTAACCTTCTCATCCCTGTCTTTTACTCATCATACCTCCGGCTTCAACACTCCCCTCCAGTTGCGGTCCCCTCTAAGCAATAAGCTCCCCTCATGTGTGACCTCTCCTGTCACCCCTGCCAGTGGAATCTGTCTCTCCAGCTCTACTCTCACCGCCCTCTCTAATCTCTGCATTATTTTTTCATTAATCCCACATTGGACACAGGGCTGGACTTTGCGGCTCAGTTGTCTTGAAGCCTTTGCGATTTGATTTTCCTCTGAAACAGTGTTTTGCATTCGCCTGTTGCATTCTCGCCCCTCTGGATCCGTCTCTCTGCTTATTTCTCCTCTTTACATCCCACCACCAGCAACCCATTCTCCCTTTCTGCCTGTTAATTTCCTATAAATCCCACTTGCTTCTTTTATTCTCTTAGGTTTTCTCCTATTTCCCATGTCTTTCCCAAATCTCCTCAATCTCTTTTCATCTCACCTTATCCGTCTACTGCAAATTCCCTTCCCTATCTCCATCCACTACCTCCCAACATCCATGCCTCTCCCTCCCCCTTGAGCCGCAGTGGGACTGTTGGACTCACGCAGCTCCATGTTGAGCTGCTCCAGAGCCAAGCCAGAACAAAGAGCCCATTGAGCCGAGCAGAGACATAATGTGGGTTGCCTCTGACAGCACCGAAGATGAAGTCATGAGGTCGCCGAACAGTTAATAACGCCAACCTATCCTGCAGCTGCACCAAGTGTGTAAATACAGTTTGGTGCAACTGTGGAAAGAGTAAAAAAAAAACAAAAATGAGAGCGCCCGCATGCATGCATGCATTATTCTCTACCCTCTGCAATGTGTGTGTACATATCTACAGCATGTGGATGGATAAAAGCTTTTAAGAGCGTAATAAGATACTCCGTGACACTCAAAAATGCGCTCAATCACTTTGTAAATACCACAGAGGAAAAACAAAACCATTGGAGAATTGCAGTTTTAGTTCTGGCTCTGCTCCAGCTAGAAAAACGAACACCCACCCCTACCCCGCCCCACAGCCATCCCCTTTTTTTCCTTGTTGGAGTCTGTCTGGCGCAAAGTCTGACATGAGACACATCTCCCCAGGACCGGAGCTGTCGCTGCAAGGCCCACACTCCGAAGATCATTAGACTCACAGCTCCAGGTGAGATCAGCGAGGGTGTGCAGAGACCGGGAGAGGTGCAAGCAGTTTGGGTTTTGGTCCAAATGTTAATCCCTATGACACTGAGTGGTGGCCGGGGCCTATTAAAATGCCTTCACAGGACCGCTTGCTTGTCAAGAGGCCTCTGGGCTGAGCTGTGCGGGGAGAGAAAGAGGGGGACGGAGGGGAGGAAATAGTGAAAGGCAACTATGCAATTGATTAACATTAGAAGAACTTGCTCAAGTTCAAATTGCACAGCCCCTCTGCTGTAAGCAACAGACATTTGTTTCCCCGCGAGTAGAATGTTTTTCTCTGCTACACATCTGAGTTCAATTCTCCGCATGCCCTCCCTCTGAAAATCAATTCCTCCACCTCTCCCCGGCTCTTTTCCTCCAGCTCTGCAAACAGACCAGGGCAAGGGGATTACACTGTCCCTCCCCAGATCCATGCAAGACAACAAATGGTTCTTATCAACTGACTCCCCCCACATCTTCTCCTGCCATCCAGAAAGAATAGGCAGAACAAACTAGTCAAGCCTCTTCGGCTTGGATGTGTTTCTAGACTCCATCTGCCAATCGTGGCAACTCCTTTCACACTTAAAGCCTCAGCTATTTACGAGAGCCCTGGGAGGATACATGCACTGCACCGGAGGGTGGGAAGAACGGAGAGGAGAGAGCTGCTTCTCAACCTCTGCTTCTAATCAATCACCAGAAATCACTGCCACGGTTTATGGCCTTTGATCCTAGGTCCCACTGCGCGGGAAAGAGTTGGGCAGCAAAAGGAGAGGGGGATCAGGGAGGAGAGGGTGAGAGTCAAGGCCCAGGGGGGTGTGCAGGTCAGGGGAGAGAAATTAGGGGATACAGAGCCCTTTGCTCTCTCAAATATGAAAGCATGTCCCGATTTAATCCAGTGCGTTGGGCCTGAAATATCTGCTTCGGACATAAAACACATGCTCATTTCACAACAACTGAATGGTTTCAGTTGATATCAGCTGTTCAACAAAGAATTAAGGGTGTTTGTATCAAACTAACATGCAGCGTTATAACATGTACTTATTAGTTACTGTGACAAGCAATATTAAACATAATTTATTGCTTATTCCTTAGAACATAACTTGTATAATCTTAAGTAAAAGATTAACTGAGCTTGAAATTGTGGTCAAATATAATTTACAGGCTCCTCCTCCTCCTCCTCCCTCTCTGCTGTGCTGAAGCTCAGCCTCCACAACAACTCCCTGTAGAGGGGGCTGTGATTAACACCAGTTAGAGAATAATCCAGAACCTATTGACAACTATTCTCAAAATTTGCAAACAAATGTTTTCCTAGTTGTTCACTGATTTATTTTTATTATTATTCATTCAGGGTCGTGGGTGGCTCGAGCCTATCAGCATCTAATGGGCAAGACGTCAACAGTGCACCGAAAGACGCACAGTCTCTAGCATATTCACTCCTATGGAAAATTTTGAATGGATAATTAACCTAACATGCATGCCTTTGAAGTACGCGGAGACAGCATGCTCTAACACGGAGAGTACATGCGCTAACACGGACAGAACATGCACGAACACGGAAAGAACATGCGCTAACACGGAGAGTACATGCGCTAACATGGAGAGAACATTTTTCTCTTTTGTCATTTTTCCTTTATTTGTTTTTGCAAATAAAATGAATTATAAATAAATGTAGGAATTTACTGGCTAAAATGTTTTTATACAGCAAATTCCTGCAAGCTCTACAACAAGCCTTATTTTCTATTTTTACATGAAAATAGTTCATTCATCAGATTGTTCTTACATTAATTTTATTTCCAGAAAACAAACACACTTGCAGCAACTGAATATTTCATCTAGTCCTTGACAAGAAGCTACACACAAGTCAAAGATCACACACCCTACAGCTGTCCTATTGCCTTGCTAACACAAAGGGAGCTAAGATGGCCTTTACATCAGGAAGGTAACTTTACTATTTGGAAACTTTGAATGTAAGGGACCTGATCTAAGGGAAATGTAAATGTGCCTGTGTGATAATGTGTGTGAGCGATGAAGAGCTTTGCATTAAATATGAAGAGGCACTTGTGAGCTTGGCGAAGTTCCACGGCCCTGGAGAAGAGTCTTTTTCATGAGGAGAATGAACCCAGTGTTACAGCTACGAAAACAGAGAACTGGTAGCTTTTAACTTGGCTGCAGCTCTCACTCCAAACTTGTTGCTGGTAGCGCAGTGGAAGAAAATGTTGGACATGCGTTGGGCTTAAAGGGTGTTGAGTGATATGACCAATATATGACTGGATAAATATGCTAAATCTTGATTTTAACAGAAGTAACCTTGTGATGTAAAAATGGATTTTAAGAGTAAGAGTTGCATGCTAACCTGTGTCTAAATCTTGTAGTCTTTTTTTTATTATTCTGATGATGTAGAACTCAGGCTAATCTATGGATTTGTTTGTCAATGAAACTATTTAAAAAAAGAAAATGCTTCCATTAAATACGTGCAAATAAAAAAGGGTTTAGTTAAGCAGTGTCCTTCTTCATGCAGAGTAACTCTTGTGCTAAAGTCTGACTTTAGTGGCAAGGCCACAAATCGCGTCTTTATCCTCTAAAAACCACTAGTAAGAAGGTGAAGGCATGTGAAGAAAACAGAGAAGATGCAGAGAAGAAGACGACCACAATAAATCCTCCCGGCAAGGTCAGGACCCCCTTGCTTTGTGGCTCCAAGGAGGAGGGAGGCCACTGATGCTCGACAAATGGACAGAATGGTAGAATAATCAACTACCGTTTCCTTACTTTATTGGTTTATGAGTTTACGGGGCCTCCGGTCAGCTCTGAGCATTTCTGTTTGAGGGAGCAAGATCCAGCAGAGCAGCAGATTTACCAGGAAGAGAACAGTAGTTGCTCTTCAATGCTCCATCTCAGATCAAGCTGATTTGCCATTAAGAAGCTGGTCATTGCTTCTGACCTGCACGACCCCTCATTTTCAGGCTTTTGTGGCTCCCAGCGTGTCGGTGAAAATGACCTCGGCTTTCTTTAAAGAGCCATTGTAATGGTAAGCATGAACTCTCACAACATATTAAAGTTAAAAACCTATCACCAAGAAGTCAACTTGAAAAATGTCATAGAATGAGTTTTGGCTTACCGTAAGATTCTGAGCTGAGAATGAAGCAAGAGTGGTTTAGAAGTGGTTAAAATAAACAAACTTAAACGGTTTCTGTTTTAGGAAGTCATCCAGAGGACAGTTACTCGTGCCCTTTGCCTGGCTACAAATCAGTGTAGTGGTATGTTTCCTTTTCCCACTTTGCAATTAAACCCTAAAACAACACTTCGATTGGTTAAAAAAAACTATTCAAACCAAAACTTTGTATCTTTTATGTGTAACATGTGCTACAACGATTTCAATGAGCGCTGACCAAAAGACCCAATTCCACGAGACCGAGGCTCTGACTTCATCTCCCCAGTCTCTCCAGCACAAGTCTTGCTGCGGTGGCTTATGCGTATCTTCCAGCGGCGAGGGAGCAGCAGGGTCCCGGCAGGCGGAAGTTTGCCAGACAAGAGAGGCCAACAGAGCTGCAGTGGGGCTGGGCAGCTGAGGTTCCCCCTCTGTCCTGAGCATCAGCGAGGCTGAGCTAATCCTGCGCCTCAGGCCTCTGTGAGGTGGCTCTGCCAAAGTCGGTTCCCCTGCTGCTGCAGGAAATTGCCTTCAGTGCAGAGGTCCATGAAATGGCTATGGCTCACCACTGAAGACTGTATGTGTGCATGGTGATATTCCTAACTCTAATCTACAGGTAGCTTGTAAGTCAAAAAAATGTACTACCACAAAAAGCAGCTGCATTGTGGTTAAATTGTCCTCTTTCATGTATTTTATTTGAAATATAAACTTTTTTCTACATTTGTGTGTATTATGTATGTAGCATACAAAGGTTTTTTGACACTAAAGGTAGTTTTCCTGTGCAGGGTTGTGTGTCAGGCTCTATAACGCCTCCTCCATTGTACTGTTTGACCCACAGGCCAGCCGGAGCTCCCATGAGGTCTCTTATCCCTCCATCAGTTCTCTCTCATTAGCCCCAACAGGCAGAGCGGGGTAACACGAAGGGCCCCTTGCTTTCCTCTCTGCTCCCCATAAAAAAAAATACAACACAAATACAGATGACACAGATCACCCTTTAGCAGTTGTGACCCACCAGCAAATTTCTTAAAATAAGAAAAGACTTGTTTCCTGTCAAAGAAAATGGCCATTTTGAAACAGAAGACGCTTATTTGACAAATTGCAACTCCAGTCAGACACCCTCAGCATTATTTTATTCAGGCTGTGTTTGGGTGTTCTTATTAATTTATGTATTTATTAATCCTTTTTTTGAAGTTGCATGGTTAATCTTCTTTTAGGGTGAGGGTGTTGGGGGGTAAAAAGTGGCAGCATGAGGTGGGAGGAGGAGATGGGGCAGGACACAGTGGAGAAACAGTTGATTATGAGCCCCATCAAGTGATCAATGATTTCATTAATAAGACGGATCATGCGGCTGTCATAGCTGTGACACGGGCTGAGGGATGATCTGCTCCCAACGCTCCATTTCCCCCCCTCCTCCCAAACCTCCCTCCTTTCCTTCCTTCCCTCTGCCTCCCTGTCCTTCCAATATTGCAGACGACAAGAGAATACCAAGGAAAAAAGGGAAAAAAAAGAGGGATGTAGCTTGGTGTTGGTGAGGATGGGGGGTGGGTTAGTCATGAGAGAGGTGGTGGGAGGGAGGGTGGAAGAAAAGTGAAAATCCATTTTGAAACCCATTTTCAATTAGGGGTCCACAAGCTGTTATCACAGGTGTCCCAGAATGGGGGCCCGTAAGTGAAAATGTCTCCTATCCGTTTCTGAAATGAAACCTTATCTGGGAGGCACAAAGATGGCGGGGACAGCGTATCTGTAAATTACTTTCCATCCTCGCTGTTAACGGGAACTTTATTTCTGTCAGATGACATTCCCCTCTATTTACTGTTGATCATTTAAATGGCTGCCTAAAAAGAAGGTGGCCCCTCACTCCTCCGCTATCTCCCTCTCCCCGTGATGTGTCTCTCTTTCGCCTTTGCCCACAAGGAGCTTTTTTTTCCCCCTGTATTCAAGTTATCTTTTTTCTGCTTTAAACACTTTTGCCACAGTACCCATGTGAGCAGGGATTCCTCTGGTAAGGCCAAGCATTTGTTGCTTTTTAACTTGTTTACCTCTGAGACTCTTCCTCTCGACTTTTTATCATAAAAAGGTCCCTACTTATGTCCTTTATCACATGTTTTCCAGCACTCCCTGAAGATTTTTCTAAACCAAGTTCTGGTTTATTTCCTCTACTTTTAGCATGTTTTCCAGAATCCACAAACTTCTAGTCCTCAAGTTCCACCATGTTTCCTTTCCCTTTTTTTATTAGCAAATTATCCCATGACGACATGGATTTATTCAGCCTAGGAGCATGGACATCTTTTTTCTTTATTATCACAGAAACTCAACAAAAGAATCAAGAGACTTTGTGGTCCACCTGCCTGGAGAATGATGAGGATTGGAGAAGAGAGAAGCCTTAACCCACCCCCCTGCCCAAAAACCCCTCCTAAAGAGCACCAATCACAGCATTGTTGTGGCTCAGTCGGCTCTTTTGAGCTGTCACTGCAATGGGGAAGAGGTGTAGGGAGGGGGAGGGGGGGGCAGCACATAGATGAATGGCACACAGGATGAAGCCACCATTTAGCCAACCATGCGGGAACTCTACCAGGACTCTATAATTACTCAACTTAGACGAAACTAACCCAGGGATCAGCAAGGTGACGACTGTCCCGGCGCTGCTACAATGAACCCAATCAGATCGATACCTGCTTGCGAGCTCATCCTTTATCTCGATTCGTTCAAAAAGACCAGGAAAAACATCCACCTTCCTCACCTGCCCTTCTTAATTATTTTCCACTTTTCACAACTTATCGTAATTTTGCACGGCGCACTGTGGGGGTTTCTGCTCTGCTGAAATCAGGCCTGCTCGACTTGGCGGGGGGGAAATATTTTGCCGGGCCTTCCTAAGAAGAACCGGTCACTGGGGTTCCACAGCTGCTCACAATTACCTTTTGTTTGGATGGAGGCGGAGGGGCAGGGGCTTGGAGGGTTAAAGTTGAGGCGAGTGTAGGGTTACACCTGATAAGAGGTTATGAGTTGTGGGGGCGAATTGGGAATGCGCTGTAATTATAACCACACAAAGAATGTGTAAGCAATCTTATGATTCCACAACAGAGATTTAGATCTAAAAGGGACCTTTTTCTCTGCAGTGCATCATCCTTCCCATGGACAAGTGCACTGTGAGACTACAGTAGATTGTAGGGAGTGCGATGTTGCCCTCTGATATGGCAAAGTTCTGTGTGCTGCTCAGAGTCATAATTATAGGACATTATGAAGAAAAATCCACCATCATTGAGCCAAATTACATCCATGCTTTTTCCACAACTAACTTTTCTTCCCTTGCTGCCTCTTTAATGAATAAAACAGCTCTGACCATCTGGGAATGAGTAAGAGCGAGAGTGTTCCCAAGATGCTTCGGGATGTATTACCTTCCCTACTTCCTGTGATAACTCCCATATGGAGACCAAGTCGCTGCAGATTATTTACTTTCCGTGACTGTTTGTTCCTCGTTCAGCGTTTGACATCGGAAAAGTCCGAAAACGCTTTATCAAGCCACCAGCTCCGGCTTTTACAGCCAAGTCTCCAAATCTAAAACCTTCCAAATCCTCTCACAGCTAATGAGCACAGCTGCAGCTTAGGCTGCGCTGATCTCAACTCTGGTTTTGTTATGACTCTGGCTTGATGCTCCAAGGCTTTTTGGGATGAAAAATTTGTCATCTAATATTTCTCATTCCAGTCATGGAATTGAGAATGAGAGGCTGTATGACAACAAGCTTACTGAACTGTGAGCTCCGCGCCACTTTTAATAGCATGTGTTGAAGACGTGGCTCTGTAAACATGCCAAGTTGCTACCAGGGAGCGAGACCCGGGGTGAGCCATGAGAACAGAAGACAAGGAAACGGTTATGTGTGAGAATCTGTTTGAGTCTAAATCTTGTAATTGTGTCTTTGTGAGTTGGTCATTATTACATAATAAGAACACAAACACAAAAAAATTCCTCAAGTTTCTATTAGATCCATGGCCCCCCAGTGCTCAAATATGGTGATGACTGGTGACATGTAAACTCGCACCGGTTGGGATTTCTGTAAACTTTGAAAAGCTTGATAAATCAGTTTTTTAATCAACATTGGAAAATTTAAATTGAATAAAAAGGGTTAAATGGATCTTTTCTACATGAAAAGAACAAACAAAGCTACCATTCTTCTGGTGTGTGTCCAAAGCAGCAGGTTTGTTTTTTCTGTTAATACGAATCATTTGTAACATATTCGTGTATTTTCACTTCAAAACACTTCATCAAAATAAACTCTTTTATCGTAATTAAAACAAAACTACTTTTATAACTTTTTGTGAAAAGATCGAAGCAACACCAGAGCTTTCTGATTCACTCTCCTCAACAGGTAAGCTAACACAGACCAAAACACGAACCGCTGGGATTCACCATGCAGCTACAGGCAACACATACCGTTAGAGGTGGTGCTGGAGGCCACCGCCTTCTCGCTGATGTCGCTCCGAGCCGATGAGCCCTTCGTAGCCACGATGGTCTCCACCCTCTTCTTCTTCTCAGCTGCTGAACTGGCCTGGGACTGAGTTTCCATAGCGATTGTTCATTCCTCAAGACCTCATGGAGACGGGGCAACTTGGAGTAGAAGAAGCAGATAAATGATATGAGGTAAAGATGAATTTGATATCACTTTGCTTAATGTGTCTTTGAATCACACACGCCTTTTTGGCCCATCATTGATTCTCTTTGGTTTTACACCACGGTATCACAATGTTGGTTGATCCTGCACCATCCAAAAGGTGATCATACAGGGTCCAGCCGGAGAAATGCGCGTTTCTTTACCACTCAGATATGTTTCATTCTGTCATTAACTAAACTTAAAAAGAAGTGACTAGCATGTCTTTTTCGTGTGTTGTTTATGAGGATTTTAAGCTTTTTACACAACACCATTCTGTCTGGCAGAAAGGTAAACACTAACATAAGCATAAACATAAGTCTGCTGTAATTTATTCTATTTAACTTTGAAATAAATATTTTTAAACAAATTAAAGGCTTTTAACTGTACATTATGTTATACTATGTCCTGTAATATTGTTGCAGGATATAATCTAAGTTAAAAACATCAACAAAGAGCTTTTTGAAAACAAAAAACAAAAAAAACCATTTCCGCCCTGTGACCCTTGTGGGGAAAAACTTCAAATCCAATCTCTTTTTTTTCCCGATGCCCAGAGCAGAGCACAGGTCAATCCACCGGCTCAACCTGATTTATTTTAACTCAAACCTGCTGGGCTCTGATCTGCTTGTCAGGGGTGCAAATCTCCTCCTGAACTAACTGTGGTTGAATATGAAAAAGCAAAAACTTAGATGATCTTATTTTCCAACTTCAACTTCTGACTTCATGTCAAGAAAACAACAGCTCAATAATAAGAGCGAGGCAGGACATCCTGACAAGGTTTTATATCTCAGAATAGGCGTAAACTCAGTTTGTGGATATACAGATAATCCCACTCAAGCAGTGTTTCCAGAGAGAAAGGAGAAACCTTAAGGGGATAGAGAGAGAAAGAAACATTCACAGTCCTGGAAAAAACAAGGCTTGTTTGAAGGCCCTTTTGGGAATATCATGGTGCCGGGCAATTTTTTCTTTCAAAGAATAAAGGTGGTTCAAGTTAATGCTGTCTGTGGGTTTAGAAGAGGTTCAGCCAACAGTCTAGCAGACATGCTGCTCAGTTCAGCACCTCCGAGGCCGTCTACAAGCTCAACTCCATCTAGGTCATAGAGGTCCTCTGATTACGGATGGTGATACACCACAACCGCTTATTTACACAAAGTACAGGACTGCTTCATCTGGTCCAATACAAAGTCTTTACTTAGACGCCATAATTCATGGATAACGAGTGGAAATATTTAGTCTGACAAACATTTTCTTTACAATAAAGAGCAGCTAATTACCCAGCTGTACTATTTAATTGCCTTCCACTCTATAAACATGCACAGATACAAAGGCAGTAAAGTCAGCTAGAATGTAAAAAGAGTAGGGCTGCTGAGACTGTATGACTGAGGGGGGCTGAGTTTTTAACCAACTCCCCAAGGAAGGAAGGCAAGGGGGAAGTGTTGAGGGGTAAACTTCAGACAAACACTGTGCGCTTTGTTTGTTTTTTTCCCAACCCCCTGAAAAAACCACAGTCTGTCATCTATTCTGACCCGACAACAACATCTGTAAGCAATTGCTGGTCTAGAAAAAAAAGGGAAGAGAAAAAAAGAGGGGGAACACAATGCAATTACACCCCTACCACTCAAAACAGAATTAAACAAGAGCTTGTCCTTTAATCACTCTCACATGAATACATCTGTAGCCGTCATTCCCAACCAGACCTTTTTGTCTCACTTCCAGAGATATCATCTGAATTCGCTCCTGCGTGGGTTTGATAGAGTGGCTGCTTTGATTTCTGCCATTAAGGTGAGTTAATTGTCAGACGATGCGTGAACATCTGCACGTCAGGTTGTGATGATGACGGTTCATTCACCCCTTCATCCACGAAACCAGGAGCGTGCCTAGAAGAAATTCCTCCCAGTTTGAAACTGTCACTACCTCATTGCGATGGTTGGATTTGAGAAAAAGCAGAGAAGAAGAAGCTGAAGGACCACAGAAGCTACACAGGGCAATGCACATATGAATTTTTGTCTTCATATCGCTCCCCCTCTCTTCTCTCCACCCCTCTACCCAGGTGAGTCAAGCCAGAGAGAAAACCAAAAATTAGCCTGAAGTGCTTTAAATATGAGGTTCAGGGTGGGGGTTTGAATTAGGGGTGGGTGGGGGGTGAGCGAGGAGAAAGCGGGGCATTCCACTGGTCAGGCAAACATTCACAAGTCCAAGCCAGTGAAGCGTGTCTGACGGGCCTTTTGTGTTCCACAGGGCAGGCCACAGTTCCAAAGCAGCAATTAAAAGCAGGACCTTTTCACCCATAATCCCTCTGACCTGGACGCCCACACCCAATCCTGCAGATGTTCCCGTCTCTACTTTTGCATGTTGTGTTGTTCATTTTTCTCCCTAAAACATCTCGAAAAAATGCTCAGCAAAACTCAGCGACACAGACTCTTCCATCTGCGTTGCCATAAGTTGACTCTACTTCCTTACAGAACTTTCTTGACTTGGCGTTTTCCTTTGGCCCTTTCACCCCCACCTCTAGGATCAAACGCTCCACACGAGGCATTTCCATTCCTATAAGGCAGCACAGAAAAAAAACTATCTGTTTGTGTCGCTTTTACGGGAGAGCATTGAATCCCGTTAACTGTTAGTGTGATATTAAAGCTGTTTCCGTGAACCGTCTGTCCTGCATCCAATTAAAAAACGAGAGAAGGCATTTTTATTTGTCTTCAACTGTAATCCTTCCTCACAGAAAAGGCAGGCGATTAAACAGGTTTAAAACAGCACAATTCAGACTGTTCCCTAAAAAAAAATCCTAATTTATAAGCACATTAAGCAAATCAATTTAACATAAATTATACGCCTGGTGACAAAGGCAATGAGTTGAAAGTCATCTACAAATTGTACACATCAAAGTAAAACACAAAACTAAACTTTTGCCTTTGATAGACGGGGAAAAAAATCTGTTTTTCTTTCTACATGCGGGCTTAAACAAGTACTAATGGCATCAAAAAAATCCCTGCTTTTTGTTATTTAAAGGCTACGTCTTTACAAGCTTAATTTCATGGCGCGCACACACGCTCAGAAACTGACAGACATTTATATACAAACTCTTGAAGTGTCTTCTTAGATTTGGCAAACCCCCCAACCCTCACAGACGGGGTACAGTATTTGTGTTCATTTCATTAGGGCGACTGTTCAGTGTCGAGGGCCCCCTGAGGGGGAGACTGGCAGCACCGCAGCATTCATCATCATTACATCAGCGACCACCGAGATCTGCTATCTTAGGCTTATCAAGGCTGCACAAACGCACCGCAACACAGCGAGTTAGAGGGGAGGGGAGAGATGGGAGATGTAAACGATTGAGGAAAGATTGTGAGCAAAAGTGGGATAAGGGAGAAAATGAATGGAGTAAGGGAGGAGCGTGTGTGTTTCTGTGTCTGGGTGTTTATGCATGCATGCACCTCACTGTACCCCTGCATGTCTGCACATGTTTCCCTGTGTGTCCAATATGTGGTTTTTTTTAACATTTTGCAGCTATGCCAACAATATTAGGAGCTTTTTTTAAGGCTGGGATAACGAAAACACTGAGGGGTGAAGGATGAGGAGGAGAAAGAGGAGGAGGAAAAAAGAGAGTTTAAACTCCCTCTAGCAAGATTAGCAGAATTTAGCAATAAAAGCGAATGTGCTCGCTATGTATGCGATTGCAATGGGTAAAGTCCAATTGGTGGACAAGAGACTCCTTAAGGAGACAGTGGAAGTGCGTAAACTTACAAACAATCCTTCTCAGATGTCCCCAAAATTTACTGCTTTTTTAGAAAACATATATTCTGGTTTCTGTGTTGCCATTAGAACAACGCTTATGACTTGCCCTAGAAGGTAGAGGGATCTGGGATTTACTGGTTTTTGGTTCATACTCATCAAAAAAAAAAAAAACATTGCCCAGATGGCACTAAGTCTGGCCTGCAGCTGAAGGGGACAAACCTCTTCAGTGAAGGCCATTTAGCAGGAATTAGTCACACCCTAACACACACACACACACACACACACACAGAAATCAAGAAGAAAGATATGTACAAGCAGACTGATTCAAAACAAGACCTCTGAACTTTC
>JBAMIG010000019.1:6183587-6201829 GCA_037177335.1 Kiunga ballochi
GTGTGTGCCTGGTTGTTCGTCTCTGTGTGTTGGCCTTGCGATGGACTGGCGTCCCATCCAGGGTGTACCCCGCCTCTTGCCCGTTGGCTGCTGGGATAGGCTCCAGCCCCCCCCGCGACCCCGTTAGGGATACAGCGGTAGTTAATGGATGGATGGATGGATTACCAAGAGGATCTCTGTATATACATATATACAGGAAGATTCTCTTGGGAAAGTAAATTTGTTCAGCATCCAGACCATCATTCTGCCTGCTCTGATGCTGGACAAGACACGTAAAAAATAAATAAATAAATAAATAAATACACTGACCTCTCTTTGCAGGATTATTTTTGGGAGTTTCTACATTTTTTGGGACCGGCACATGAAAATTTGAAGTAGTTGAATCTTTGCTTTCAACAGAGAATAAAGATTTAAGTCATGTAGCCTTTGCTGTCAACATACTGTTAAGATGTCAGACACATATCACTTGTGTGTGTTTCTTGCAATGGATTCTGACTGATTAAACATACCGTTTCTTTTGATCAACAATGAAAAACAAAAAAGTCCCAGACCAGTTCAGTCCCAGACTGGGGGGTCATCATTAGCCCCATTAGGGCCAAAAAACCACTCCTTGAGCAACATTGTCGAGTTCATTCTCATCTATTGAAGCACGGAGCACTATTGTGGTTCAGCACACACATCCTGAGAGCAGACGGAGCTCCCACAGGACTCAGTTAAAAAAAGCATCAATATTTCATCAAACTACTCTCTTTTTCTGGTCCAGATCAAAGCCTAGACTCCCACAGTCCTACAGGTAGAGATGGCTCTTTTGTTTTTTGCTCCTCAGGTAGAGCTGCAGTCAGACTCTGCACTCTTTTGGAAACCTTGCAACGCTCAGCTCATCCATCT
This sequence comes from Kiunga ballochi, assembly GCA_037177335.1. NCBI lineage: Eukaryota > Metazoa > Chordata > Actinopteri > Atheriniformes > Pseudomugilidae > Kiunga > Kiunga ballochi. The sequence continues at coordinate 6,184,476 of JBAMIG010000019.1, forward strand.
CCCGGCTTATTGCCTCGCTTTTGAGAAGCGGTAAAAGGAAGAGTTGATATAGTGTGGGTGAAAACATGTTCCAGAGATGTCCAGAGATTGAACTTTTTGGCCTTGCAGCGCTGTATTATTTCCTGTTTATTTTTTTTCTTGCCTTTTTCTTCACAGGCCTAACTACTGTGAGAGAAGCAGTGAAAACAAAGGTTTTGTTCTTCATCCTGAAAAATGTTGGGCAGAATTTTTTCCCATGATCACTTTAAGAATACTTTTTTAATCAGGTTGTATAATGGCAGGTTTTTTAATCAATATTACTCCGAATCCAACTGCTATTAGCTTAATTTATTCAGTCATTATTATTATTATCCACACATTATAAATAATAATCTTGGGGTTGGAAGATGTTTAGTGTTCACTTGCGAGAGGAAGATGTTTAAGTGTATACTTTTAAAAGTATCCTACATTTCACTGTAGTTTTGGAAGTAAATAGTGAAAAGTAATAGCTGAACATTTGCCGAAACTGATCGCAGTTTTTGTCTTTCTTGTTCCTGTCATTAATAAAAGATTACATAATTGGGATCTTTTACACAGAGTGTCTCAGTGTCTCTGAAAATTGCTGCGACATTTTGTGATGGGAATTTAATTATCAGTGTTTCAGTGATTTATTATATATATATTATTATGAGTATGAATGATTAAACTTTATAAACGTCAGATTCACCATGAAGACAAGCTGTCTTTGTTTTTATCATAGTGTGAGACTATTTCTTCCTCCCTAAAAACAGGACCTCTCCTCCTCTTCCTCCTCCTCCTTCATCTTCCCATTCTCTTCTCATCATCCACGTCAATCTGTGGCTGTCACTGGGAGCTGGACAGTGACTAACGACACTCCCAGTCAGTCAAACACTTATCACCACACAGGTAACACACAGGCCTGGAAATGACTGACATGAAATGGAAACGTCCCTCATTCTGTGGGCCCGAAAGCTGAAGTGAAATATTATCTGTGGGAGAGATGGCAGATGATAAGAGGCGCCCTGTTTGGGCTGGAGTTGTGGAGGTCTAAATTCTATTACATTTCTTTTTATGCGGAAGGCTGGTATGAAGGCTTAGTTTAACTAAAAAATATATCTTTTCTTTTTTACTTTCTTTCCTTTTTTACTTTCCATATGTCAAACGTCGACCCAAACTTCAACAATGAGCTGTTTGGGGTTTGCTATGGGAGCAAATACTGCTCAGAGTCAGTGGGTCACTTTTGATGGCCAAGCCATCGTCCCAGAGGCCTTTTTCTAACCACAAGAACCAGGCTGCAGGCCAGTTGAAAACCAGAATGCATCCTGCCTGGTGTCAGCAGGTCACATATGCTCAGTGGGTTTCTCCTATTACTCATAGACTCAAACATCTCCTCCCTCTATCCCTTTTCTTTCTCCCACATATCTCCTTCATTTATGTGCACACACACAAACACACAGACAATTCCCCGTGTGCAGAAAGATAGATGGGTTGTTCCCAAACCACAGGTGCTGCTCTACTTGTGAGTCTTTTGCATTCTTCACAACAAACATCTTTTTTTTTTTTCTTGTTGTTTTCCCCAGTGAGTACCACCACACCTCAGTATTCTCTAATAAGAGACATGTGAAATTAGCAAAACACAGTCAATCTTTTCAAGGTGTCTTTTCAATTTCTCATCCATGCGTCCTCTGGCATCACAAAGATCCACTAGATGGAGATAGTTTCTCTTTCTGTCAGAGAAATGAACTAAAGGCAACATCTTTGTGAAAACATCGCCACCTTGTGGACAAATGGATGAGCTCCAACAAAAAGAGAAAATTAATAAACAACATACATATTCTGTCAATTTATTCTTTTATTTATGCTTAAAAATATTAACAAATATTTCCCACCAACTTTTTTTTAAAGTTGGATTAGCCACAAAAAAATTGTTGTAAATTAACATGATATTTTAAATGTTCTTGTTCAGGAGGCTGTGATGGACTGGTGATGTGTGCTGGGTAAACCCTGCCTCTCACTCAATGATAGCTTGAAATGGCTCCAACTACCTGCAACCCTGAATTAGATGAAGAGATATGGAAAATGGATAGATGGTGGATAATTAAAGTAGTTATGGGATTACTCGAACACCTGTTGTTCTTCAAAAGTGCTTTTATTTTGAAATAATTAAGATAGTTTGGTACTCTTTCTGCGTGTTAGCAACATAAAACAAAAGGATATGAATGAATTTGAACGATAAATTTCAGGAAATCTCAGAAAACAAATACGTATTTAGATTCTGGGTGTTATCTGACCGCCTATATCCAAACATGTTTTAAAGCAGCCTATTCTTTACAAAAGGAACATGGGGGTCATTTCTCCACTTACAAACAATACCAACAATCACTGGCAAAACACAACCCAGAACAAAAATAAATCTAATGGCTTGGAGGAGGTCTAGCCTCTCTCGTTGCTTCTAGCTCTTTCTTCCATAGATTCAAGTTGCTGCAGATGTTTCAGTTGCACATCCATAATGAAAATCCCCTGGTTTACCACATCTCAAAGCTGCTGTGACTGTTGAGGCCATTGGAGGACACTGAACTCATTATCATGATAAAAAAAACAGCTGGAGATTAATTAAGCTGAAGGACATGTTGCATTACGCTGCTTAAGGTTACTGATAGAAAATAGACTCACTGTGACCATAGTAGTATAAAAATGATTTGCAACAAAACAGGCTGGCTACAGCGTTTAAGTCATGCTCTGTCAGTATTAAAGGGGTCAAAGTGTCCAGTTTTAGTGAATCTATTGAAATGGGACCTCAGTTTGTCATTCCTTACTCATAAAAGGGATGTCACTAAAATAACAAGATATAGGTTTCACATTCAGGAAGTATATTCTTAATGCCTTTGCTGTATATTTTAGTTATTTATGTTGCTCTTTTTCTTATTTTAAACCAGTCTGCCCAACCTCATCTGACCTCTGATACCAACAAGATATTTTTGTCCTTGAAACTCCATTTTAAGTCTTGTGTGAAAGTCCCATTAGATCAGCAGTTTCTGAATAACTCAGACTAGCAGATCTGACACCATCAACCCCATCATGTTCAAAGTCCCCGTGACTGCTTGTCTAAACGCTTTAAGCCCATGCATTGTGATCAGCTTACTGGTTGTTTGTGCTTAGAAGCAAATGAGCAGGAGTACCTAATACAGTACACCAAATACATTTGAAACAAGAACGAGGCATTTGAGTGCATGCTCATGTGTGTATATTAGTCATATTTAAAATACAGCAAAGCATTTTTACAATAATCCCGTTCTGTTCTGTGATACAACGTGATGTGATGTGGTAAAAAAGAAACCAGAATGTTTAATTGTTCGTGAGAATTGCATCATAATGTCAATATGACCTTTTATTTTATCTCTATTTATGGTAAACCGAATTAGTTTACAAAAACCTACGTGTGGAAATATGATAATAAGGCCATGATTTTCATCAAGTTTAAAAAAAATTAAAGTAACAGTTATGAAACAGATCTGCTCATGCAGAGATGACTTGTTTTCATGCATTCCTCTTTTTGAAGACACACAAGACAAACTTCTCTTTTTTGCACAAGATCAACAGTGTGACCGACCGCTTGTTGCGGTTTGGTAATATATAAATATTGTTTGGATGCAATAAAAGAAAGTCCAGTAGTATTAAAAGCAACATCGTAACTGGTCTATCCCCTCGCCCCCAGCTCTTTAGGGCACGACAAACAGCATGTTCCATGAACATGTTGTTGATGTCTTGACTGATGATTTCCTGTCGTGTGAGGAAAAAGCAGCGAAAGAAAAGTACAAAAGTGTGTCTGTGGTCTCACCTGACTTCAGCAGGTAGGCACCAGACTGAGAACCAACCTCAGGGACCACAATAACACCTCAGGTTTTGTTTTTAACGTAGAAGTTGTACTTTTCTGTTGTGTTTAACTGACAACTGTCTCTTTCTTGGTTTCCCATACAGGAAAAGAAAATGCAAATGGCGTGGATGGAATTTAATTTAAACATGTGTTGTTTGTTTTACACCACAGGAGATATAATTATAGCAATATCATACGTTCAGTTTTAATATTTACATTGCCTTAGATCAAATGAATAACTTTGTAATACCTTACATATGGTCATGAAAAACAGGCCAGCAATTTTTATGTTACCACTTATTTATGATACTTGTTAGAAATCTTTAAAACAGTGTGAAGGATGGATTAAATGTCATGCTTTTTGAATGCATCCATACATTTTGCAGCCTTTCAGAGCTGAAGCTGACACTGCAAAGTGCTGAACTATTAAAACCTTTCGGCATGTCTGTGTGGTGTCTGCGAGCTCCAGCCGTTAGGAAGCCCACACGACAAACATCTTTCATGTCGGTGTAAATGGGCATCCTTCAATGTTCATTGTGAAACTGCCGAGTCATTGCCTGACTCAGCGCGAACACTGAAAGAGTGCGTATAGAGGATGGCACAGGCCGGCGACATCAGGATGTGGAGTCAGATCGAAAACTCTGTGGATGTGACCTGGCCACATTCAAGCCAGTTCTCCACCGCACTGAGTACGTTATGCCAGTGAAAGCAGATGAATACATCCCAAATACGAAACATTGATCTCATCACTTTGCATTCATTGATAGTGTGGTTTAGTGAAGTTTTTTGTTGCAATTCTTTCAATTGCATTTGTTTTGCAGTTGAGGACAGAACACAAATGCCATTCACTTTAGACTTGTTATCTTTAATGGTTGTTTTTTTAATCTGAAATGTAAAACTACATGTTTTTTTTTAATGCAACAGCAGCACACAAAAACAATACAATGAGACAAACAAAAAAATCTAAAACACTTTTAAAAGACTGTATTTACAATGCTGTACAGTTTATACAATCAATACAGGAAACAAATGTATTTGCAGTCAGAAAATGAATGAGAACTACAGAGATGTCATATTTTTCATGGCTGTTATTGTCATACTACTAGTACAATTGTAAAAAAAAAAAAAAAAGTAATGCATTTGTATCAAAATGTGTGATATACCAAGGCTCGGCTCTCAGGAGTGGGTTTAGGATAATGGGCATCTATATGGAAAGAGCAGGAGTCGTATCAGTATCTGACATGACAGAGGGGCGTTTGGGAACAGCCTGTATTTTACTGAGCCCTCCTTTGCCCTGACCACCATCACACATTTTCACAATCCTCAGGAGGTCTTGTTTGAATCGAACTCCAATGAAAGCATACAGGAATGGGTTCAGACAGGCGTGAGTGAATGCCAGGCTCTTGGCAACCTGTCCAGCTACATCCAAAGCGATAACAGTTTGGCAATCAGTGATAGTTGGATTAGCTGCCTGTGTGGCCTCAATGATCAGCAGGGAATTGTAAGGCAGTTGGGAAAGGACAAACACGAACACAACGGCAAAGATGACACGTAGTGCTTTGTGCTTTTGGAAACTCTTGGCGTGCATAAGTGTATAAATGATGACTGAGTAACAAAAGAACATAACCAGCAGAGGAAGGCAGAAGCCCATGCAAATCTGCAGAGACAGCACCAGGATTTTAGTCCGGTTGAATGCATTGTTCCAGTAGAAAAGAGAGCAAACAGATTCTGTATTCACCTGAGCAAAGATAAACTCAGGGAGAGCCAGCAGAGTTGAGACCAACCAGACTCCCAAACAGGCGAGTTTGCTGTAAAACAGCCTCTTTTTCTTCAGGTTCTGAGCTTTGATGACTTGTACAATAGCAATGTAGCGGTCCACGCTAATGCAGGTGAGAAAGAGCATGCTGCTGAAGAAGTTGATCTTATAGACAGCAGACACCAATTTGCAGAGACCAATTCCAAAGTCCCAGCCCTTAATGGCATCAACAGCCCAGAAGGGCAGCATGCACAGGAAGAGGAGGTCAGCCACAGCCAGGTTCAGTAGGTACACATCGGTCATTGTTTTGAGACGGTTGCGAACGGTGGTGTAAATCCAAACCACCAGCAAGTTACCCACAGCGCCCAGGATGAAGATGATCCAAAAGAGAGGTGGCTCGTACTGACCACGGAACTGCCTGACAGAGCTTTTGTCACAAAAGCTCCCTGATTCATAGTCGTAATCAGTAGTCCCCTGCAACAATACACAAATAATCTGAGCATTTGAAGTACAATTTAATCAATGAATGTTGTTTCTGTGCTGCTCCAGCACAAAAACAGAGTGATGCACAAGTTTTTAAATATAATGGGCAACACAAGCACTTTCTACCAACATTAAACAGTATGCAGGTAAGTCAGAGGTTCATTCAGCTCTTATGCAGCAAACAATAGCAGAGAAGCTCAATGATATATTTACATTATTGAGTTTTTTAAATATAATTTCTCCTCAAGGATTTTAAAGCATTATTAAATTCAGAGTATAATTTCACATATAAGAGGAAAGGTCATGTGAAACAACTGCGTTTTCTTCCTCAGTGGTTTTCATTTCCGGTTATGTTCCGATATGCTCTGTATTTTTTTTTCTTCATCACCCAGAGCATCAACTGCAGAAGGTTTCATAACATAACGGGTTTCTGGTGGGAATATAATGTAATGACTTCAAACGCTGTCTGTGACGTACAAGCTAACCAAAGTCGGCTGTTAGGTGCAGGTGTTGAGTCTGCAAAGGAGAAACCACACTTCTGCGCTATTTCCTGCTGCTATCCAAGCCTGAGGGGGTGAACAATCCTGAGTGGTTCCAGAGAGGGGGCTTGCTGCAGAGCTTAGTACCCCAGAAACGTAGATGTGGGGCAAAGATAAACAGCAGGGCTTTGGTTTTCGCAAACAGTGGAAAATTTGATGCCGTGATGGCAGTGGCTTTGTGGCATTTTAGTAGATGTCTGATAAGTAAATCTTGTTTACACGCATTCATTTGAAAAAGTTGCGAAAACAAGCAAATATAGTGCTCTGTATCTGATGAGCAGTCTGCTTATTGTTTGCACAACCGGAAATAATAATTATGACGATAACAATGCATTTTATTTATAGGTGCCTTGCAGAACATTTAATGTCACTGCAAAAAACAAGATAAGGCAATAATAACCTAATAGCATGTCATAAAATATGGTAAAATAGTGATAAAGTTTATTATCAGAGCTTTAAAAGCTTCAAAAAGGTGTGTGTAAAAATAAAACACAAAACAACTTTTGTTTTTCTTTATGAGCACATAAGACAACAATGTTAGTTTCTTTACTGTGTGTATGTGTGTGTTTGTGTGTGTGTACTTACAGGGCATCAACAAAAATAAATCAGTCAGTATTTTTATGCAATTGTCTAGTTTTTTACAGGTATTATCACAACGGATAATTATTTCTATTAGTAATAGTAATAAAATTAACAATAATTGTATTACTTACATTGTAGAGATTGGGTTCTAAGGTGGCTAGGTTATCCATGCTATCTAAAAGAAGCAGAAAATGTTGAGTCACACAGTCACTAAAACCTTTAACCATAAGAATTGCAACAAGTATGAACAAAAGTAATGTATTTGTAAATAACTTATACATCTTAGTTTGAAACTACTTTTTAAAAAGTGTAACTAATGACTTACCTATCCTGTGTGGGAGTAGACAGAACTTTACAGTCACAGCACTATCACTCTCTCTGGGAGCACAGCTGTTAACTACACTTGCTAATAAAGGTTCCCCTTAACCACAGAGTCACGTGCTGATGTTTGTCACTCTGTGTTTATGTAAGAGGCTCTGGATAATGACTCACATCTATTTTTCAAGCATATTTCTTTTCTTAAGTTTGCATGCCACCCAATATCGAGAGTGATTTTGAGTCTGTCAAGTATGAGTTATAAAGGATACAGATACGTTTAAGCAAAAACCACTATACCAAAGCTGTTAGGCTGACACAAAAGCAGGTTTTATCAAGTTCTCACTGAGTCTTGACACACTTTACACATACAGGTGGAGCATTTAAGACCACAGATGAATGTTTGAAACTGAAAACCATCGTGTGTGAGTAAAGCCTGAAAACAGAAGCACTGAACAGTGAAAAGCTGTAACTGATCGACTGGATTTACCGTTACAATACGTTTAGTCAGCATTAGATATTCCCTCCAAACATTAAAAAAAACTTTTTTTCACTCAATGTTCAAGTGTGATGAAGTTTTCTGATTCCTCATGGAGCCAAAAAAATGATAAAAAGTATATCTAACATAAGAACAAAACAACAAAACACCACCTCTTGCCTGCAAAAACATGTCATTTTGTCAAAATGTCACATAGAAGTCAATGTGTGGATCTTTTTGTTGTGTATGTTGGGCAAAAAAATTAAACTAATTGGAAGAAATAAACATGGAACCAAGAAATATTTAGCTTAGCTTAGCATCATCGCTAACCAAATGTCATGTGCTTACTAAGCTAAGTTGACAATTCAAGAAATAGATAGTCAATGTCTCTTATAACTATTTAAATAACTTTTACTTTATTTTACTGAGACAAATAGTTTCCACTACTAATACCTACTTAAAGCCCTTAACTACTTACTTGTTAAGGGCTTTACAATCAAAAAGGCAGCGCAGTGAAATGCTACATTCTGTTAAAAGACAGTAGCCTAATTGTAGAGGTATTGCTAATAACTAAAATATATGTATAGTTCTGCTAATAAAAGGTGGGAATATACTATAGGCAGCTTGCTACTGTATATACAACCAGTTCAAGAACCACAGCTAGCTTAGTTTAAAATGAAAAAAGCAAGAACATAACAAAGAAGTCATCATCTTTGATAGGACAGGTTAAAAGAACTAATAACGCACCTCCATCTAAAAAAAAAAAATCAATACTACAGTAGGGTTTTGTTTATCCAAGTCTGACTTTTTCATTTATTCCAGCACATTTCTTCCCCCTAAACACATGGGTATTATCTAACCTTCTGAATATCTGTCTGCAAAAAGATAATCACATAAAAAGTTCTGTAAAAGCCCAGTTCTGTGGATTTACATGAAAGTTGGAGGTGGGAAATTTAATTGTAAGCATAAACATAAGGGGATATTTAGAACACAAACATGTAACAAAGGTGACCACACTGGCACTGAATCAACACAAAGCAGAAATTCCCTTTTATAGCAGATTCCTCTGAAAAGCAAACAAAAATGAAAATAAGTAAGCTTCATTTGTGGCCTCAAGAGTAGGAAAACACAACCTTATGGTCTTACTGCATTTTGATTTTCAAGGCAGCAATGACATATTTAGAGATTATTTATACTTAAATATTTAAGATCATTGTTCTGGATGTACTTTTCTGAGATGCCCCTGTGCTGTTTTGTCCTTTTGCTGGGGACCTCAGCAAAACTAAGCTTGATTTCACAGTTTCACTTCCTCAACTCAGATACGTTTTCAGTCCTGCTATGTTTTTTACATGATACAAGCGGATGAGTGTGTAGGCATTTGACATGAAAGTGTGCTTCTAGCCCTTCTTATGCTATTAATTCTGAGTGATAGTAAGCCTCTAAACATGATTTTAATGTGGGAAAAATTAAACGTATCAGCATTAAACAACAACTTACAGCAATTAATCCATGCCTAAAAGCTTGAGCAGATATGGGCTTAACACAATAAGATGGATTCTACTGAACATGTTTGCGTTTGATAGTTTGACATCGCAGACGCCACTTTGAATGTCAGCTATCAGGTTTTGTGCCCCAAAATCACACCCACATAAGAATGAAAACTCATTGAAATGTTGTTGTTATCACACATTCACTAGGTGTGAACATTGTCTTTAAACCAGCCAATAAACAGAAAGATGAACAAATATGTCCTCTCTCTTTCAATTTCTAACAGCTCTAACAGAAAATGTCTGTCATGAGCAGATGAGTGACCTTTATCAGTGACTGAGTGACCTTAGTAAGCGTGAAGAACTCATACGCAGGTCAAAGAGTTTAAATCTCCATCCAGGCGTTCATTCTTTGATCTGTATTGGAGGTCACAACACAACCCTATGATTGTTCTTCATGCCATTAGCTCATTATCTAATCGCAGTTTAATCATGCAGGGTGTTGCAGGAACACAGAGCTAATTCCAGCTGACTCCAAACATTTTGGGTCTTAAATAATGCAAGTTACGAAATATTGCCATGTTGAAGCAAAGCATGAGATCACTTCAGACTTACAGCTCAGCAAATAGTTTAGAAAACGTTCAAATCATTGCGATATGTTGAAATCTCTCTGGATGCTTGGACTGTGAGAACTTCTTGACTCAGCAGTGACAGGAGTGATTGAATTTTAAGATGTAAAATTAGTCACAAGAATGAGATGATGAAGGCAGAGTGATTTCCTCAGCTGCAACCAAACAGGTTGCTAAGCACCACTTATCCGAGTCTCTAACATTTGTTGCAAATTACTTCAACTTTAGCCGTACTTCAATTTCTTAACACTTCAAAGCATCTGCACAGTATGTTAAAGATGCATGCATGTCTAGAAAGTAACAAACCGAGATAGCAAGCGGATTTTGCCACTACGCTCAGATGCTAACTGGGAGCTTTTTCAATATCTTGATCTGACATCTTTGTTTGATCGGTGGCAGGGACGACGCTTAGAGACATCTTCACAATCCCAATCAGTCCTTTGGCATGTGAAAAACGCTCATGGAAATGAAAGGCATGCTGTAAAGAAACTAGCAGCTATCAGAGTAATGTAAGGGGCAACCTGAATAACAGTCAGAGGGTTTTACAGAAATGTTTTTTCACTGTCTATTATAAAAACAAGCAACCTGACAAAAGACTGAAGTAACTTGGGTGTAAAATGTTCCTGCAAAAATATATTCTTCTCATTTATTATTTTTTAATTCACCCAGGACATTGCCTTTCATTCCAAAACCCCCTCTACTTATGTGATAAAGCAATAATTAGGGACATCCTGATTGGACTACTACAATTCTTTATTTATTCGCTGTCCCAAATATGTCCTGAAGAGTCTCCAGCTAATCCAAAATGCTGCAGCGAGGGTTCTGAGGAGACCTAGATCCTATTTATCAAGAGATCATAAGTTTACCATGTCTTCATTGGCTTTCTGTTAGATTTAGGATAAAGTTTAACATTATTCTTCTCACATATAAAGCACTTCATGACTAAGCTCCATTAGATATCAAAGACTTATTATCCAAACTTTGCTCTCAGACTGTAGGTCTACTTGTGGTTCTGAGTCTCTGGGAGGGATATCAGATATCAGTCCCTTCTCTTATGGAACCAGCTCTCAGTGTGGCAGACACCCTCCCTCCCTTTACAATCAAGCTTAAGGCTTTTTTTAACAGATCTTATAGTCACAGGTAGTCTAGCCATTTATTACTTATGCAGCAATAGGGGCATCTCATGATGCTACCTTTTTATTTCTTTGCTCCTTTTCCTCCATGTATACATATATAATGAGATCTACATCCTTATATGTCTCCTTTTTCTGGAGGTCTTCCTGGATAAATGTTGCAGTGTGTTAATCTGTCTTTCCTGTCCTCTCCATCCCAACCAGTTGAGGCAAATGGCAGCCCTCCCTGAGCCAGGTTCTGCCTTTTTTCTGTTAAAACAGATCTTTCCTTCCTGCTGTCACCAAATTCATGCTCAGGATGGGAGATTGGATCAAATGCAATCACTTGGTTTTCCTTTACCAGGCTACTCAACCTCAAATGGACGTGTCTGTAAAGGGGTGCTGTTCAAATAAAGCTGAATTCAAATTGGTTAAATGTCACAAACAAACACATGCTTACAGATTCTGTTGCAAAACCAAACAACAGAAGTTTCCATCTTGCTCGTGAAACCAGAAAAACCCCTTGATGCCTTGTCAGTGAGCTGAAAGCTGCATTGAATTGACACTGCATTGACGCATATTAACTACTGGCCCATGTTGTGGGAAAGATCACTTTACTGTTACAGTTTTATGTCGTGCAAAAGACTGCGCCTGATACTCAGAGCCGGTAGTCACCACTTCCTGTACCTCCTCGCTGTGATTTATTTCACGCTCTGAGAACTTTCTGCTAAGCTTTGGCATTGAATGAAATGATGATCACTTTCCCTCTCATGCAGGTATAAACACAAACTAAGATTTTTCTTTTCACATACAAAAAGGTGCAAGTAGATTTCAGATTGGTTTTTCGTGACTTGGTAGATAAGATGCTAAATAACTAATGTCTTGTGTGTACTGCATAGTTTGCAAATGAATGTAATTTTCATATGTCCTTTATATGCATCTGTCATGCATGCAACTCCTACACATGATGCAAAACTAGCGTAAGTTTAAGTCAGGGCTTTGCGGCTTTTTGAGTTTCACTGAAAACAAGGAGGTTGACGGTTGACTGACTGGTGACCACTTTTGCTTCCTAACTCTCACACTCTCAATCTAGATGATGCCTTGTTTTTTTTCTTTGTTTGTTTTTACACTTCTATTTGAAAGAAAGTGAAGTGAGAAAATGTGCTGAATTAAAAGCAAGTCAACAAACTCGGACATAACCACATAGGAAGAATGGAAATAACATCACAAATTCCCATTTCAGAGGAGTGAAACTAATTGAAAGGGCAATTTCACCAGATATCAAGAGCATAACGCGCACATGCAATGTAATTTTGTAACAGGTATTGGTTTTACTGGGGAGCCAGTTGGAAAAACCATCTGACTTTTGGGTAAATATTCCATCATGGTTGATATTCAAAGGGCTTCAACAGCTTGAAAAATCCACCCATCAAGATTCAACATTCAGTTAAGCATTAGTCATGATGTAATAAACCTAATCATACACTTCATACACTATTTATTATTACAGCATGGCGCCCCCTAGTTGAATCTACCGTTACATAAATGACATTTCTTTGATCTCATTCTCATTTTTGTCGGCCTTTATTGTTTCCACCCTGAGCAGATCATAATCTTGTAGATTTCTGATCTTCTGCATATGCAGTAAGCTACAACAGCTGCTTTTATCTGCTGTTTTAGCCACCTACAACACAAATAACCACACGTATTTGGTAACAGCTTTTTTATTATTCCATATTTTTGCACAATCCAGACAAATGCACATCTAGTGTAATAGAGGCCAGAAGTGACACACTCTACAAGAGCATTTCTTCATGAACATCATGTAAATACGTTTCTCTTTTTCTTACACCCCATCACCCACAACATTACGAAAAATACGCAAAGATTCTCGACAAAAATATTCTATGTCCTTTGTGGAGGAGAAGGGGGACGATCTAGATACAGCCGACGCAGGAGCTGAAAGAAAATGTCATTTTCTATGATCAAATGCTTTTGTACCATGTTACACCACTGGAAATATTCTCGTCTGGAGATCTTTGAGATAACAATGTGAAAAAAGCGGGATCTCAAACGTAAGAGCTATTTTATTCTGGAGTTTGGTTGAATGAATATGGATTAAAAATGGGCTGCTAAAACTAAGACTGACAAAAAAAACAATACCAGTCATTTATTTGTTGCAAGGTTGTTGTTAAGCATAATCTGATAAATAAGACTGCAAAGCTTCAGACAGAACACATCCGTCAAGTTCAGCAAAAAGGCCTCTTCAAACAGGGACATGTTAGTAATTGCATAGAGCACTGAGGGAATTCTACTAGCTACTGTATGTGAGCCTAAAATACACAGCTGTTACTAATTCTCATGTGTATTAAGTTGTGTGTGCAGCCATCCTTTCAGTCCCTGCTCTTCACTAAAGCCAATAATAAGAACTGAAGATGCCAACTGAAAGCGTGAATAAACAACTCCTCATGGAAGTCCTTTCTCTGTCTCTCTTGTCCTGCAGGAGTGGAACGGATGCTTTCTTTCCCCCACTCATACATTTTTGGTGCCGTCTTCTAGGTGCACATGTGTTAAACTCATTCGTTGGGCTCGTATCTGAAACGGAAAGCAAATCAAAAATGTGAATTTTTTTCCGCACGTCTGAACTAAGAATGCTAATAAATCGCTTTACTGGTAAAAAAAAAAGTCACCTCTGCAATCGTTTTCTAATTTCTTTAATCTGCTCGTTCTTCTTGGTGAGGATTTCCTTCATGTTGCGGTAGGCGGCGGTTTGCTGGAACTTCTTCTCCAACTCCTTAACACAGGAAAAAAAGGAAGCACACACTTTCAAAAACAAATGTAAGCGTGTATTTGTTAGTCACTGTGACATGTTATCCTGAAAACAAACATACAACCAAGAATGTAAACAAAGTCAAAGAGCAAGCAGCAGAAGCAAATGTGAAGTAGTAGTTTGGATTAGTAGAAATGTGCTTTAATGTTCTTTAAATTCATTGTTTATGTGTCTTAGTTGCTCTATTTTTGTCTTTGTGACTTAAAGGCACTCCTGTCTCCATGCCTGCTTGTGGTTAGAACAATAAGAAAGTTATTATTTGTTTGAGTTTAGACAAACACAACACCAGCCCAATATTATACAAAAAGGTTTTGCACACTAATATGATAAAGGGATAGAAAAAAAGTCTTGAGCAATAATGTTGCATTCAGGGACCTCAAGGGGAAACTTTGAAGCTGTCTTTGGACTTTGCAAAAAAAGGTAGGGGGAACACCCGAGATAGAAAATAATATGACCTCTATAGAAACAGTAAGCTGCTTGATCTTATGATCTGAGAGATCATGGAAAAGCATTGCTTCCTCCATCTCACTGGCAAAAAGAGGAAGGTTGACGTTTGCTTTAAAGGTTAGTATAAACAACTATGGTTTTTTTCCATACTAACAATAATGTAAAAACACTTATTGTTGTCTCGGTATTGTATTTGGGAGTAACTTATCCATGCGTTCATCTTCAATAGACAGGAGAACTGTAATGGTCTTTTAACAGGACTTCCCAAAAAGAGCATGACACATCTGCAGATCATCCATAACACTGCAACTGGAGTTTTAACCAGGAGCAGAGTCCAGAGCGAAAATGGAGAAGCAGCATTTTGGCTGTTTCACTGCAAATTGGTGCAACAAACAGCCAATGCAGATTCAGTTTTCACTCATTCTCAGCATTTTTAAACATGTCTTTTCTTATGTGGCTGTGCACAAAATCTGCTCTGTATCATTCAGCTCATCAACGTTTCATTTTAATCACGTCTATTTAATCATGATTTTTGCACATCTATCAATATTGTCTCAATATTAGTTTGTTTCCTCTTTATCTTATGTATTTTATTACATCTGCATCTGTAATTCTTTTGTTCATTTATAGCACTCAGATAAACATTTATGAGGGGCCTCACAGCAGGAGGATTGCTGGTTTGAGTCTTGGCTGGAGGGAGGTTTGAAAAGTCTTTCCTCATATGTGTGAGCTCTCTCTGACACATGATACAGACATGCGGGTATAGTTAATTGGTGTCTAAAACATAACCAGTCTCCACAGCTTCTGCACAAGTCTGTTAATAACCCATTGTGGAATCAGGTGTGTTGCTGCAGTGAAATATGAAATACTTGCAGGATACCGGCCCCCGGGAACCAAATTTGGAGATCCATGCTCTAAATTGTTGCTAGGAGTGGGTATGAGTCTCTCTGTGTTGGCCCTGAGATGGACTGGCTACCTGTACAGGGTAAACCCTGCCTCTCGCCAGCTAATTATCTAAACTTGCTCTTTGAAACCTCCTCTGTTGCTTGACCATATGACTAGGGTTGAGTGAAAAGATCCATGTGGTTATTTTACGGAAATTCTACTAGAGCTCTTTAAATGTGTTACATAAACATAGCTGCACAAAACTATGTTAAATTTCAAGAATGGCCCTCCCACCTTTGCAAACTGAACTTATCAGATGCTCACTTATCAGAAGCAGTGGATTTACCTTCTCTGCCAGAGCCAGCTGCTCCTGCACTCGCAAAAGCTCGTGTTTGGCGGAAATCAAGTTCTCCTGCAAGTCTTTCTGGGATGCAGCAGTGGCATTAAGAGACCTTTCATAGTCCTCCTTCAAAGCAGCAACCGTGTCTTCTAGACTGCTGATCTCCTGAGAGTTAGCAGCAAGCTTAAAAGAAAGGCAAAAGTTCTTGTTTACATGTGCTGAGGTGACATAACTGCCACAGTATCTATGACAATACATAACTATCATCTATTTTTCTGAAAAACAAAAATAGACAAAAGCTACCCTTAATGAGATGGACACATACCATACATACCAGACCCAAATTGGCAGAAAAAAACAAGACAAAAAATGACAATGAGTGTTTAGATGGAATGAAAAGTTAAGAATGTAAAGCAGAGAAACACCAGTGAAAACCAGATGTGGCACCAGAGGATGATAAAGCGAAAACAGTACCTGCTGTTCACCTTGCACCTTTTGAAGGTCCTTCAGAGCTCTCTCTGCCTTGGTTTTCTCATCTAGTGCGCTCATAGCCTAGTGAGATAAATTAAAAACACCACAGTTGTTACGAACTTTGACAAAAGAGCTGGATTGTTTTGCAAAGCTGCTTTTTTACCTGAGATTCTAAGGTCCGGAGCCGGGACTTCAGTTTGTCATTTTCCTCCTGCAGTCTAGATATCTCCTAAAAAGTATAAACAATATTTTGTCTGCAAATATTTTTTTCTGGGCATTTGAACAGGATGAAAGTCAAACTTTGAAATCAATCTGTGCAAATAAAAAAAAAAAGCAGTACAACTTTACCTTGTTCAGAAGCTCAGATACTCCACCTTCGTTCAATGGTGCCAGCTTAGGTTTGCTTGTTTCCTGGTTTGTCTGGAAATAAGATTAAGAAATAACAGCTGCAACCTAAACAGGAATTACTATTGTTTTATTTAAAACGTGTTTGCTATAAGTTTGAACAATTTCAATGACTGATATGTCAAAATAAAAGCTTTTAGATCTCCGTTGTATTGCTTTTTTTATTGTGAAATGTGAACATTGTTGTCTTTTTTGAGAAAGGCAAGGGCAGCAAAAAATCTATAGAACAGTATTGCATTTCAAAGTTAATTTGTTTTTCTTAAATTGAGTGTCATAAACCACATCAACCTCAGTGGTAAGTACTCTCTGAACCACACTACTACAAAAGAGGTTTGAGGGAGCCTCTCGAAATGCACAGGAATAATGTAATACTCTCAAGTTACTTCCTTCCATGTGGGTGCGAAACAGCTGGAAACATTTGCTTATTAGGGTCTGTGCAGAAAGCAATGTTTGAAGGATTCTCCATGCGAGGAGAGAGAGCATTATGCTCACCTTATTTGTAGTTTTAAAGTCAGTCTTCTCAAATTCAGCCACCTGCTCTAACAGATCCCTAAGCATGTGAGAAAGGAAATGAAAAATTAAGACAACAATAAAAAAAACAACACAGCACAATCAAAGTAAGTAAGTAAGTAAGTAAAATTCACTTATATAGCGCCTTTTACAGACAGAAGTCACAAGGTGCTTCACATAAAAAGCATAAAATACATAAAAAAGATACAAT
>JBAMIG010000019.1:6205991-6216463 GCA_037177335.1 Kiunga ballochi
TGTTTTTCACCAAAGCATATGAAACTAATTTTTGTCTGCATTTAAATATAGATCAAATTTATAAAAAAAAAAAATTATTTTGACCCAATTCCAGCTACCAACGGACGCGATACAGGGTACACCCTGGACAGGTCACCTGTCCATCACAGGGAAAACACACAAAGGCATACAACCATACACACTCACACTCACTCCTATGGACAATTTAGTGTCTCTAATCAATATTTTCTACCATTTTTATTATATTTTCTTTATTTCTTTCAGTAAGACACAACTTTTTCAGTTGCTTTTGTTACTATTTTCTTTTTTTCATTTACAGTTTACACACAGAAATCAGAAACAAAGCTATAATTGGTTAATATCTGTCTGATTTGATGCACAAGAGATCTTAATGCTGATGCTTAATACAGTTGGATTAACCTCTGCATATCATCATCTCAGCAATAAGAAGATTCTCCAATTACTGTCCATTTGCGTGCACTACATCAGGTGTTGAGGTGTTAGTTAATACCTTAAGACTGTAGCAACACCTTAGTAAAGCAATCAATGCTTTTATTAGAACACCAACAACACACTTCACTATAAATATATTTTCTTTAACAAATGAGATAGTTAATTCTGTATGGAAACCAAGCTGTGTCTCTGCTGCATTTACGAAATCATGTGAGCCAAATAAAAACATAGACTGTGAGACTTCCCTCTCATCCTTTGTCACTGAAACCTAAAGAACTTCTCTCTCCATCTTGTAAAGGGAGGGTCTAATGGAAGAAAAAGAAGGGAACTTTTCTTTTCCTCATGTCTCACTAGCTTTAATTTAATTAAACTAACGGGCAGCGCATGGTTGGTCACCCAATCAGATGCCTGATAACGTGACCCTCTGTGCTACTTCACTCAAATTCTGTGTACAGCATCTGTAAGTAGAAGAAGCCAAGATGTTCCCCCTTTACCTGCAGTCGAGGTGAGTCACTTGCATTTTAAAGCCAGTATTTTAAGTCAGAAGATTAAAGCTACGTGTTGAAAAGCTCAAAGTCATATATAATGCTTGTGCTAGCTATTGTTATGATCATATATGGGTGTCATACATTACTGTTTTGTCTTGTAATATTCCTCATTTAGTTTAATATTATAGTAGATCTTTTGGTTTTCTTTGCATATTCACAAAAAAAAGTATTATTATGAATAATGTGGGTCATAAAATAAATTGTTTAGAAAGCAGTAAGATTGAATCTAAAAGTGTATGGTACAACAATATAATCAGTAAACGTTTTAAAATTAAAAATAGTAAGAAAGCAAGGTGTAAATATATTGTTATATACTATAGAAAAGTAACTCAGATTTATTTTAATCCAAAATATTGAACTGTGAACCTCATGCAACAAAGTTAAATAAATCGTATCTATACGCTGTTAATTTGTTGATGAACAAAGTCCATTACACTGTTTTTAATTTGAAGTAAATATGTGTTTTGTGTCTATGTTCATGGGTAGGGGCATGTATTTAGTGATTAATCAATTTATTTTTTTTATAATATTTCAGAAATGCAGCACTTTCTCTGGTCGGTATTGCATTGATAGATAAGTGTCTCTAGATGGCAGAATAGTCATATATAACACCAAGTCATAATTAGTTTTACAGCAGAGGATTTATTCCAACAGAGATCTTTAACTTTCTTAAATTATTTTATAAAAAGGCTAATAGGCTATAGACCTGTACATACAATAACAGAGGGAACCGTTCAAGTCACACGTATAATTTAGGCAAAGTAACAAATTAAGTTTTTGTATTTTGTATATGTGCGTTGTTTCTCTGTTTTTGTCATTATGGTTTCCATATGGTATTACATTTATTTATCTCGTCATAAGCTTAAATGGAAACTTCAGCCACAAGTAGTCAAACCCAATTCGCAGTAGACAGCTACAGGAAACTGTTCATAGATCAGCTATTGCAATGTGCGTCAATTCAAAGATTCCATAATCTAAAGAAATACAGATCTCAGGTCAGGTTTCTCAGTAACGCAGCTTCTCGACAAGCCAATCAGCTGACAGCCGCATGACAGCCAACCATCGCGCTTGCGCAGTGGAACTCTTTTGGTATCAGGAATATGGCAGCGTCCTGAGTCTTGTTGGGGGGTAATACAGCGCAATTGAGTATCTTCGGCATCGGAGTGAGAAAACAGACAAGCACTGGCCGCACCGAAGGAGGGTGGGGGGCCGAGGGACGGCTACGAATAACACCCATTAGCAATTTGACAGGTAAATGCTTCCGTTTGCACGTGCCACTTTGTTCTTTTTCGTGTTTGCTTGATTGAACTCCGCTGCTAAAGCCACCGGCTAGCTCTCCCATAGGAGCTTATTGATTCGCTAGTTAGCCGCTAACTTGTGGCTAGCTTTATATTGGCCTGTCACAGCCCCTTTCTGCATATGGTAAACAAACGCAGATAACAAAAGTCTTTGGATTATCGTGATTGTTCTAGTCTGCTGGTGACGACATCACAAAAAAGAGCTGTTGTGTTGGTTTTTAGCTAGACAGTTGAAGGCCTGCTGCAATGGAGCAGAGTTGGGCTAGCTTCTTGAAAGCCAGGTAACGTTAATGCCGTTTGACATGGATTTATTTGACAGATCGGGGACCAGCTCACATCCTCAAACGGGTTTAAGAAAATCTATTAGTAATTTAAGAGCGTTACTTCACGCTTTTTATGCTAATGTTTAAACACGTTAGTTGTATTAGTTCATTATTTCATTGCTGTGCTGTAGAATATTAAGGAGAGAGAGTTCCTGGTGCTAAAGTTCCTGTACTGGTTGTGAGATTTTCTTCATTTAACTGGTAAACACTGGAGGTATTGCAACATGCTTTCGGTCAGAAATAAGGTTTTATATAAGAACATCTTCATGCAGTGGTCACTCTGCAGGTTTTCTTGGTGTGGGGCATATGCAGTCCCAAATGTTTCACTATTATCTATTTATTTTGTGACTAATCCTAACCATTTTGTCATTTTACTTGTAGTGGTACAGGTGTAATGAAGAAACATAATTTGAATTAGTCCTATAAAATAGATTGAACCATATAGTGATGCAATAGCACATGATCATTTGACCTTTGAACTCACACTGATGCTGAGGTAGTTTTCTGTCTTTCCAAGTCTCAAAAACAAAGCAAAGATTTTTTTCACTCTTTATTCAGTCGTGTATTTATATTTTATAAAAACAGTGCGTGTCCAGTTTGCAGCCTAAAATAGTTACGTTTTTCATGTTATCACAATGTTTTAACCTGTTGCAGTATTATTTGTTGGGAAAGTCTGTTTTAGATGATGAGTTATTTTATTTCTATAAAAGGTTACTTATAGTTTAGCTTATTAAAAGTGTGGTAATGAAACTAAAAAGCAATCTTAGCATGTATGCTTTGCTTTGAGCTGCTTTCTATCTCCAGTATATTTACATTGCTATATTTTGTTTTTACATGTATTGTTCAAATCCAGCCATCACAGCCTCCATGAACAATTTGATTTGCATGAGCCCAGAAGAACTGGGAGGGGCAATCACATGATCCTGATCTAATCCTGCCATCTGTTTTTACACTCATCACAGCAAACCCATGGCTGTAATATAGACTTTAAAAGTGCATATTCTTCTTATGCTGAAAAGGGCAAACTAAGCTGTGCTTGTTACAGCTATCTATGCTGATAGTTCCTGCTTTGGATCAGATTAGTGATGCAGCTGCATTAATCTGGGGTTGGGGAGGGGAGTTTTTTATTATTATTATTGTTAAAGTTTATGATAACGTAATTCTTAAGGTTTGAAAATGACCTCAGTTTGCTTTCTGACTACAATAAAATCCAGGTATTTGTCCATTTGGTAAAGAAGCACATAAAAAATCTGTCCTTATTTTGCTGCTCGTGGCATCATTTTCACACTGAAATGTTAAGGAAGGAAAGCTGAAGTTGGATTCTTCCAGGTTCCTGGCATAGTGCTGACACAAGTTCCTCTTGTCACAGTGTTGCCACCAGCAAAATACTGCAAAGAGAAAAGGAGACTGTTATTCCCTCTTTTCCTCTGCCATGTTATGGTGACTGGTTTGTCTTTGAAACCTTGATATTTAAATAGTTTTAAACAGTCTTTGTCTTAAGTGAACATGTAATCATTCAGCACGGTAGACCTGCATTATTTAAAATAATCATCTGAACAAATAAAGACATTGTTTGTCCTCCTCCTATCTCCAAGAAGAACCTAGTAATCAATATGAATCACTGGCTTATTTAACACACACAACTGGTTCACAGTAGTGTTATTTTTAGTATTGTGCTTAGTAAGGTATATCCTCCAAGTCTTTGATTGGACCATTTTTCACACTAATCCTGCAAAAATGCACTCATGAGGGAGAGTGATGGCCTAAAAGGGGGCATATAGTAAATTGCAAATCGTGTGTTTGCAGTCTGGATTGGTGTTACTGCTCATAAATGTGAAATCAGCCAGTCGTGCATTGATGCACTACTCCATAGGTGGATAATGTTAGTACCTGATGGGGAACAGCTAATGGGAGACCCTCCTTCTTTGCTGGAATATGTAGTATGGCCATGTGAAGTGTGTGTCACAGTATGCTGCAATGTTTGTGGTTCGTAAACTTAGAAATTCTTTTTTGCTGCAGTTTTCTAGTGATGCTTGTATTTTAGCAAATAATATAACACCCACCCTCTGGGAACGACTTTAATCGAGTTTACACTATTTCTGTGCTGAACATGAAGCTTCCTGTTTTATATTTCATCCCAGTTTTTATAACTATTTGTTTCAGGCCCTGTGAAAAGATGAATGTCGTCAAAGACAACAAAGATTTGGCCTGTTTCTACACCACCAAACACTCCTGGAGGGGAAAGTAAGAGCACAACTTTTTTTTTTCTTTTAAAGAGAATTTAAACCTGAGCTTTCATTTCTATTTCATATGTTCTATTTAAGGCACCATTAACCAAAATGCTTTTTCTAAATCATCTGGTCAAAGAGAAAACTCTGACTCTGTACTTCCATTGGGTTGACTTCCTTATCCTAGACAAGGATAAAGGGGTTTGACGACAACTGTAAACAGGTATATGATCAATGTGGTTTTAAAAGCTTAACTATCTATTAAAAATGATACTAAAATAAACGCATACCACCAGTTAAAGCTGGTCAATTTGATGATATATATCGTCTGGACAATAGAAAATCTCTATCATCCTATGAGGCTCTATCGTCTACGCTATGATAGGCGTAATTTGCGTAAAATTGCGTAATTTACGTTAATAAAGCGCATTACGGCATACATCTGCAATTTGTTAACAACAATAGAAGAACTAAAATGATGTCAGACGTGTTTCAGAGCAAGGTAAGGCTCTACAAGATGACCACCCAACCCAAACCTAGGGGCAACTTCAGTCTTTCCATTTTATATAAACTATGCAGTATTAAAATTACAAAAATAATTCTATATTGTGATGCATATCGTTATGAGGATATAAAATAAGCTATATTGTGCTATGAGATTTTGGTCATATTGTCCAGCCCTACCACCAGTGAATGTGGAATAGAGCTAAACTTGTACACAATGAGATCCTGGAAAGCACATTAAAGAGGTGCGCTTCATCCCAAGGGCAAATATATTATCCCTTTTTATTTAACAATAAGATTAAAGTATGAAGGTAGCAACACAATCAGGTTCTTTTACAGTGAACAAGAGGACCAGCATACATGTGTCCCATCATGCAGTGATCAAAGGTTGCTCACATTATGTAGTATTTAAATTATATCACTGGAAATAAACAACAAAGTAGAAACTATGCAGATACTTTAATGCTAATAGAATGAATGTGCCTCAGGCTGAGCAGTGAGCCTGTGGGATCATATTACCAATACCTGCTTTCTAAACGTTTCTCTCCCATTGAGCTGCGTAATTTAAGCAGGGTTGCAGAGCATTAGCCATCATCACTGGTTCATCCTCCCAGTGCTGCTTGGCATGTCCGGTAGAAACAAGTGTTGATCCATGAGGTATATTGATATAACACAGTGATAGTGATGCAGTTTAAAGGCCGGGTGGAGGTTTATCTGACTCACTGGGCCCATGTCATGACCCTACTGCAGAGTTTAATGTGGGTCAGTCTCCATCCAGCTATAGCCAACAGACATTTCTGTCAGGAATCTTAATAATTAAGTATTTGTAAATAAGTTGTATTTAAGCTTCAGAGACAGATAGAAAATTGAGGAAGGAGTTGGAAAAATGTGCGTGAGTGAGGTTGGCATGAAAAGGCAGGTTAGTAGAGAAAAAGGAAAATGAAACTTAATTTTCAGGGCTTTAGTATTAATTTTGTTGTGTTTTTCATGGACTGTAGTCTTAAATATAAGCATATTAATGATGGCATCAAGAATAGGATAAATATTTTACTAAGCAATGAGATAATTTTTTTTTACCAATATTATAAAAATGCCATAATAATGCTGCGTTCACTCACAATCATTATTTCTAAAAACATTTGACTTGATGTGGTGACCAGTTTAGGCTCATCCAGGTTTTCAGGGTAATGTATGTGTTTTTATGTACAATGAACCCGATGCGCCGAGAGCTCGCCATCTCCGATCTCGTGAGAACAAAAGGACATGATTTTGTGTTCACTTTTTCTTATTGTACAATTTATTGACACATTGCTTATTGCGAGAGGCTTAATCTAAAACTAAAATAGACTCGTACGAACAAACACAACTTATTGGAGCTTTGTAGGTTTTCAGAAAGAGTGTGGATTTTCACTTTTCAGCACCTAAAAGTCAGCTTTTACCTTTAGTTTTCAGACTTGCTTGGATATTCCTCTTTAATTGTGTGTGAAGTGATAACGTGCACAAACATTGTGTGGCTCTTCAATGGGGAAAAAGCTGCTAATCTGTTTAAAAGGGAGTTGAAGGGAATTAAAAGAAATAAGCAGCGACGCTTGTTAAGAAGTGTTGATTTACATGATCGACTGTATGGATATTGGTGTCTGAGACCTGATTGCTGTCATATTTTGCTCCAGTTGCATGTCGGCAGCAGAACTCAAATGCTCCGACTATCTGTGCTCATGATCATGTTTAAATTAAGTCTTGTGACTGTAGTTATAGAGCAAATTAGGTTTGTCTGTGTGTGTCCTCATAATGAAAGACCTTTCACTGGATTTTTGCACAAATAAACTCTTTTACATTGAGGGGTTTATATCTACAATTTTTTGTGCATTGGTATTCAAGTACTTTGATGGCTTGGGAAATCTGTGTGGCCAAAACAGCAAACTCAAACAAACCGCCTGGCTGGTTGGATATAATGTGCTGTATCCATTGTTTGTGGATGGTCTGACAGGATTGCTTTCTTCAGCCTTTCTTGTTTGGTCGGTCCAGTGCAGCAGCGCTTGTGCTCCACTCCTCACAACTCTTTGCTTTTCTGTAATCTATTGTTTAAGTTCAATCTGCTTTTGGAAATGATTGTTTGGCAGCTTTTGTAAGAAACGAAGAATGTATTGCTTAAAGAGGAAAGGCAGTTAGTGGTGAAGAGCCTAACACAGGATACAGGAAGTTGCTTAATGTATTACAAATTGAAATCTTAGAGGAAGCATAGAGCTTTAAAACCTTGTGTTTTATTTATTTATATATATATATAATGTGTGTATATGTGAAGAATAATGTGTTCCATAGTATTCTCAAATGTGATGTCAAACAAGCTGAATGATTGAAGCAGTCTATCATGATGGAAATGCAAAACTCTGTAGCTTGAGTTGGGAAATGATATTCAGTGTGTACATGATGTATTAAATCAAAGTCCTTGCAGCTTCTCACATGCAGAATTAGAGGATGTTATGTCTCTGCTGCACAAACTCCAGGCAAATTTAGCTTTGTTAATAATTCTCACTTTGCACATTTTATGTGCTGTTTATCCCTGCATTAAGTTTAAAGGCAAACTGCCTTTAAGGATTATTGAAGTCACTGGAAATACTGGACACAACCCTACAATCTGACTCATCAAGGTTGTTGGAGGAATGTTTGTGAGCTAAAATAGAATTAAACTCAGTCAGCCCGTAGTGAGTGAATAATTAACTGGCTTTGTGCTGACGCTCAGTTTAAGTCAGTCCCATGGCACCAAGGGCAAGACATGTTGAAAGGCAGCACCTTGAGATTATCTGGAAATATCCAAATAAAGGAGAGGAAGTTGTACTGCATGTTTGCTGAAGTTTAACTGTTGATGCATTTTAATGGCTTTTATAAAAACAGTTTGGAATAAAAAGAAAAAAAAAAGGTTGAATATTTAATATTCCTCGCTTTGATTTATCTCTATAAGAAGCTGTAAATCTGCTCTTTGGCTGGGAAGCATGTTGGTTTAGTGTGCTTTCTACTGTCTAGAGACTAAATGAGGCATACATGCATATAATGACATTAACTCTACTTCCTGGGGTGTTTGTCTGTCCTTGTCTGGAAAAGATGAAGCTGGCCGGATTTCCAGGGAAATCCAAGATTGTAATAGTTTGTAAATCCTTCTACATTTGCAGTTTAATCTTCCAAAGCCAATAAATCAGTCAAGCTCTAATTTCTGTCATTCTAATGGTGAGGTGGCACTGGTATGAACCTAATGTTCCACTCAAGCTGTCTGCCTTGTATGCTTGTGTTTGTCATGTAATCCAAATAAGTTATCAGTTATACTAGATTTTACTCTGCTTTTTTGAGATAGTAACTACACTACACTTATTTAAGCTTAATGAGGATGTGCAAAAAGGAAAGGAGCTAAGTCAGCATGTTCAGCAGGGTAACAGAGATATTAAAGGATCATTTTGGAAATAAATGATTCATAATGCATTGTCTTCAATGTCTTCAAACCACAACCAAACTCACTAAGACATGTTCATGTGCTCACATGCACACACATTTCACACTTCCTTCCTACTGTGTGAGAAATCCCACTCATTAGGGTTTAATGAATTAACTGTCAGGGTGACTCGTCATTATACTGATAATGTATAATAAAATGAATTGTTACATTTTTATATTAATGGAAGATCCAGAATCTGTACATGGGGTAAGTAGCATTTACTCTGTTATGACTCTATTAACATCTAGAATTAACGCTTCATGTTCTCACATATTCCTAAATATCTGGCTGTCTAGATGTTTACACAGGCTTGATACCCAGGCTGTCAGCTTCTGTTTGCCTTATTTCAAGCTCTGGCTAACAAAAATACCTGGAAATGACACATCCACCCTGGATCTGGTCACAGTCCTGGTGATGTCACTTGTCCTTGATTTATCATTGTTTTACAGAGGGCTAAAAGGAGCTTTATTTATAGTAGATTTATGTAGAAATGGAGCAAAAAACGTATCAAGATGGAAGGTTGTCAGGTAACAGTATCTGCTTTCTGAAATGGGTTTCCCCACATACCTTTGCTGCTCTATGTGCTGCTTTCATATGCAGTTGCTAATGAGTAGGCCATGTTTCTGACTCAACCCATCTCTGTTACAGATACAAGCGAGTCTTCTCAGTGGGGACACATGGCATAACCACCTACAACCCTGCGACATTAGAAGTAACTAATCAGGTTAGTATGTATGCAGCGTGTCCCTCTTCTATACTTTAGTCTCTTTGTGTTCTTGCGGGATGTGCTGGTCTTGACTCCATGTGACTGTAGATTATGCATTTGATGTGCACAAAAGCGTTAAAAAAAAAATGTTTTTAAGCTCCGCCTTCAGATATGAGAGAAATCAGATGTGAAACGCTTTCGTTATGCTATAGTGTGCATGTAAAGGCATGTCTGTGCACCCAGCAGGACATGAAATGTGACATCAGTTAGACAGAGAAACGCTCCTCATTATGCTGCACATTCAAACAGAAACAGTATAATTGTTATTTTATTAAGTAAGTCATTAAGTACATTTTGTTGGGACAATTATTTACCCGTTATAGGAAATGTATAATATTTGGAAATGAAATGTTTATTGATGGATCTCCAGTCGTTACGTATTTTTAAATATGGTGGATTTTAAATGACTTTAAGGCATCTTTCATCAAGATTGTGTTTAATTTATGTTCCTCTGCTCTATCTTTTCTCAGTGGCCTTATGGAGATATCTGTGGTATTGGTCCCGTAGGAAAAGGACAGGGTACAGAATTCAGCCTTACGTTCCGCAAAGGCAGCGGCAAGAAGTCTGAAACGCTCAAGTTTTCAACAGAGCACCGAACAGAGCTGCTCACAGAGGCCCTGGTGAGGAGACACCCTCAGTCATTCACTCTGACTAAAGAGATATCATGCACGTTCTCCTCAAAATAGCTTTCTTGTTAGCAGCAGATTTAGCTGTGTGTGCTTGAAAATCATCCTGTTTGTTAAGGCCGCAACATACTCCACGAGAAGCAAGAAGTCTTTTCTTGTTCTCAAGGCTCCGAGAAGAAAATGACGTCATTTTGTTCTCGCGGACGTGTTTGAAGACATTTCTCGACACACCTGGCTGGCAG
>JBAMIG010000019.1:6218824-6230276 GCA_037177335.1 Kiunga ballochi
TTATTATTATTATTATTATTATTATTATTTATTTAGAGACAAATCCACTGGTTCTGCGCACATCAGTGGTGATGCCATCTTGGCCCTGGCAGGGTATACATTTTTAATAGAACTAAACAGAGGGTAAAAGTCTGGAGGATCTGCATTTAGAAGCTGAACAAACCATAAACTCATATAAGATAATCACCTGGAATTACTTTTATTAGTAGTAATGACATTTTTTACTCTGTGAACTTAATAATGTTATTCTGGTCTAAATTGCTGAACATTTCTGTTCCAGTTTCACGCTTCTTTTCATCGTAACTCCATCAACTACAAACATTGTAAATGTGTTTAAACAGCATATCCATTCATTATGTTCATGTGATTAGCTTTCTTTCCAGGACAAAGATAGCGGACGTGTCGCAGCCTTGTGTTGAGGCAGTATATGTATATGTATGTATGTGTATATATATATATATATATATATATATATATATATATAAAAACCTCTGTCTGGTAAATCTGGCTTTTAAGTTGAACGTAAATTAACCTTAACTTAAAGAAAAAGATAATTTATTTGTACAAAGTTGCTTACTGTAATTTTGTGTCTGTAAATTTAAATGCATGCCAACATGTTGTCTATCTGATTATGTACCAGACCTATGTACAACTTGTTGATCATTGCAAAGCAACTTCTGCTGTCACATTGAAAAGTCTCATTATCATCAATATTGCACTGTGATGCATGCACCCCCTGGTGGCTCAATCGGCTTTATTCCCCTGGTTGTCAAAGAGAACCATCAGCTGTCAGGGAACTGGTATCGCACATTGAACATGTACATATGAGATCAGCTGAAATGGTGAGAAATTGAACACTGTGCATATGTGGTTAGAGTTATGGATATTTTGGTTTATTACCTAATGCAGCATAAAAGTATTCCTCTATAGACATAATTAAGCAGGTGTCTGATATTTCATGTGAACCTCATGTTCCCAATATGATCAAAGCTGAGAAAGACTCAAAGAGAGATACTGATGTGTAGAAAAAGCTTTCAGTATTTGTGATAAAGATGTGAATCTTTATCCTTATTTGAAGTGATACACGACCAGCTTTTTACTCCTCCTAGAATAACTTGTCAACAGCACATCTTAAGCATTACCAGAGCCCAACTGTTGCTGACCTCTTTGTTCATATTTGCTTTAAAAAAGCCTTTTTTTCTCCCCTTCTCTCTATGCTTAGACGGCAACTTTGCAGACGCAGTGTTCAGATTCAATGCCAACATATCGTACAGCGGAGTGCTCCATGCCGTAACCCAGGATGTAAGGATGCTTTGAGCGATATGTCTTCACATCTGCCTGGTCGTTGATACATTCCCACTAACTCTTTTTTCCCCCCCTCTCCTTCAGGGCCTTTTCTCTGAGAACAAAGAGAAACTCATCAACAATGCCATCTTGGCTCTTTTATCCCAGGAGGCCGAACTGCCTGCTCATAACGCTGAGCTGGAAAGCCATTTTCAGGCCATACGTCGCTTAGTGGCCTCCAAGGCTGGCTTCCAGGCTTTCACCCAGCTGCCTAAGTAAGACTGGAGCCCATATGTTGCTCTTCTCACCTACTTCTTTTTTCTGCGCTAAAACACTTTGCTGAGCTGCTTGTAACAGGCATGCTCTGTCATTCCAAGGTCTGGTCAAGGTTCTG
Organism: Kiunga ballochi; assembly: GCA_037177335.1. Lineage (NCBI taxonomy): Eukaryota > Metazoa > Chordata > Actinopteri > Atheriniformes > Pseudomugilidae > Kiunga > Kiunga ballochi. Next base: position 6,220,503 of record JBAMIG010000019.1, read on the forward strand.
GACTCACAGATGCAACGTAAATATGAATCCATACATCTCAGTCTGCCCTTTTTTCTGTCTGTGTTTTAAGTCCTTCTGGATCTTTTCCAGTCTTTCTTAGCTGTCTCAGTCCTTTCTTCTTTTATCTTTGTTGTGCTTTCATCTCAGGCCTTAAGACGGGCATCTCAGAGGGGAGATTATGTTGCTTCACTCTTTCTTCGTTCCTTATTTTATCCTCCGATATCAGCATTTTATCCTCGTTAATGCGGCTTTATCACACCTCCCACATTTTGCTTCGGTCATTCTGTTCTGTTTATCTGTTATATTCAGGCTCCTTGCAGTCTTTCAGGGTCACTGAGATGTATGAGAGGAACTGAATTGACTGTTTATTCCTTGTAACTTGTGCAGATAATGAGCCAGAATTGGTTTTCCTGAAAAGATTCATTGCCACTGTAGCTCTGTGTTTCCCTCTTTGTGTGCTGCCTTTTATAAGGAAGCAATAAATAAACTCTTTTATGATGCATGACAACAGGTTTATAAGCAAAGGAAACAACAAGCCACTTGTAAAGCGATGAATTCTTTGTACATCCAACCCCAGACCTCTTTTTATTTATAGTCTATATTTTGAAGGCTATTGGCTTTCCCAGAGGATGCTATTTTTCTATGTGTGTGTGTATATCTTTAAAATGATCTGTGTGTTCAGGTTCAGGGAAAAGTTGGGAGTAAAGACGGTCAAAGCTTTAAAAAGGAACAACAATAGTGTGACTCATGCTGCTATAGACATGCTCTGTGCTCTTATGTGTGTAAGTATAAAAACATGGATATCAGCCCAGTATGTGTGTATTATACATAGAGAACTCCTGTCTAATATGTTTAGCTGAGATTGTGTCTTTGTGTTTAAAGCCAATGCACGATGACTATGACCTGAGGCAAGAGCAGATGAATAAGGCCTCTCTTCTGAACTCCAAGAGGTTTCTGGAAAACCTTCTTGAAAAATTCATCACAAACGTGGTAATTGTCTTGTTTGGGTTGGAAAACTAGCTAAAGGCTCATTTCGGACATGTTGGGAAATACCTTCAGCATTAAGAGTGCGATTTGTGTTTTGGCGCATCGTTTCTGACCGAATGTCTCTTAATGTTTTTTAACAGGACCATGGAACTGGAGCTTTAGTTATCAGCTCCTTGTTGGACTTCTTAACGTTTGCTCTCTGCGCCCCCTACAGTGAAACCACTGAGGGGCAGCAGTTTGACATGCTGCTCGAGATGGTTGCCTCCAATGGTCGCACATTGTTCAAACTATTCCAGGTGGGAGAGCTAAGACTAATGCTGCATTTAAGATGCTTAGCATTCTTGTTTTGTTCAAATAGTATGTACTCTTCCTTTTGTGTGTTATTTTAGCATCCCTCCATGGCAATAGTGAAGGGAGCAGGCCTGGTGATGAAAGCCATCATTGAGGTGAGTTTCTCTGTAGGTGCAGTGCTTGCAGACATGTCAGTGATGACTGTGTCGTCTCTTATCATTTATATTAAATGGAAATCAACTCAGCTGTGTTTAAATCTAGGAGGGAGACAAAGACATTGCTACAAAAATGCAAGAGCTGGCTTTGAGTGAAGGAGCTCTGCCCAGGCATCTACACACATCTTTGTTCACCATCAGCACAGACCAGCGGATGCTGACCAACAGGTGCTGCTTCAAGAACAATGCTCAAATGCTTCAAAGGAGTTTTTTTATTTAGTTATTTGAACTATTTACATCTTTGCACTTCAGTAACAATGTTATCCAGAAAACCATCTATTGTATTTAACTGCTTATGTTTAATGTTTTCAGGCAACTGAGTCGTCACCTTGTGGGACTATGGACAGCGGAGAACCCTGTGGCCATGAACCTCCTTAAAAGGATCCTGGTATGCCTCCAAATTAACCTAGTTTAGACTCTGAAACATAAATTTGATGCCTGTTCTGTTGCCAGAAGCTTTTAGGGTAATGTCAGTGATACAATAACATAAGATGCAAGCCCATGCTTTTCCTTGCATCAAATGTACCTTGTTTAAGTCTCCCCTCTTTTTAATCTCTTTATCTCCTCTGTGCACGCAGCCAACTGGTTTGTTGGCTTACTTGGACAGCCCTGATTCAGTACCAGAGAAGGATGTCGACAGAATGCACATTCGTGACAACTTAAAAATAGCCACGGTATTTATATAAAGACATCATAAGTTTTGTACAGTAGCATGGAATCAGGACTGAAATTTTCATCATCTCCTACTTTTTACTTTGTCCATCCTTCTTGCAGGACCAACTACATCGCAACAAGGTGCCTGAATGGCAACGGATTGCAGGCAAAGCAGCCAAAGAGGTGGAGAAGTTTGCAAAGGAGAAAGCTGATCTGGTGCTGATGCACTGGAGAGATAAGATGGGCATTGCCCAAAAAGAGGTGAGGAATGAGACATGTTTGAACTATTATCTCTTAAATAAGCTGCTGGCTCTGCTGCTGACTGCATCCGTTTCTTCTCCAGCTGCTGCCGAACATTGTGCAGTATACTGAGACAAACACCTTTTAATGCTTTTCAGGAGCTGCTGTTCTTCTGCTTGGAAAGCAATGTCTGCTTTGGTGCTGGCTGATGCTGTGCTGGCAGTGCTTGTCAGCATGCATTAGATTTTTCTGCTTCATTTTTTATGGGACAGATGAAGGTTTTGTCTATTGCAGCCATGTTTTATGCAGTCTGCTGTTGGGAGGTGCAGAATCTAGTCTAAGTGTTTTTCCTCCAGATTAAACCGGTTTGATAAAATGATGTTCAGACTGAAAACATCTGGATCATTCCTACAGAAAATATGTAACTGGGTTCAGTTCTCTAAATTATTCCTTAAACAAGGTAGTCTCTGGGTTTCTGTTGCTTGTTTTGTGGCGTCTCTTCAACTTAAACATTTCTGATTTTAAGTAGGACTATTAACAGCTGTATGATTGATATGCTCTTAATCCTGTTTCACTTTTCAGAGACTCAAATTGCTTGTTTTCTTTAAACATTCCCTAATCACATCCTCTTGTTTGTTTATATTATGTTAGTTTGTAGTAACTGATAAGAGCATGTTTAAAACTAATCCAACAATCTTTTAAATCTATAAAATCTAGCTATGAATGTCCAGTCTGCACATTCACAGTGCAGTGGCCTGTGAGTGTTTTTGCCATTCATCTCTGTTTGATCTGAGGAACAATAATCTCTCTGTGTCTCCATCCCACCCTCCCCTTGTCTTGTCTGGTTTCTCTGCTGTCAAACAATGCAGCAAGACAGAAATAACCTGGTAAGTAAAACTCACTGCTGTGTCATGTGTTTTTTTTTTTTCTTCTAACCAATCACCATTTCATCTTCACGCCACATTTCTGGTGTCTCTTGTTCTTTTCTTTCTCCTTCGGCCAAGCAATGACCAAATGGAACCTACAGAACATTATGTAGCGAAATAACATGGAGCAGATAATAGTGTTGAACTGAAAGGCAGGCGCAGAGAGCCGCTGTTCAGCTGCTGCTTATGGCTTTCGGGCATCAATAATGTTTATTCTGAGACAGGATTACTATTGCAGTCACCACACAGAGGTTTGCAGAATAGCCTGTCTTCTTTTCTGCAGCACTTTTTTCATGTTGCATACGAGTTTCTGAATGATGCGGGACATTTTCCGTCGTGCTTCATGAAACTAAATGGAAAAACTACTTTAGCAGTGAAGATGCATGCTTATTATAGAAAAGCACATAATAAAGACTTAATTGATCCTGTTTTGGTCCTCTGTCTTGCTTTATTTTTTATTCATGTTTGTATAATTTTTTTAATTTTTATTTTACCATTCTTTTCTCTTGTTTTGTGTCCTGTTGTCCATCAAAGCATCAAAGCCGCTCATTTCATTCATGATTATGTCTAAAAAAATGCTCATGTTACCGCCATCTTGACTTTACATATTTCTTTGTGCCATAAGCTGATAAAATGCTGGGAATAATTATAGCTAAACGGCACCAATTAAACAGATTTGCTCTGTGATTTGATTACAGAATCCAAACCAAAAGCCAGTCATCCTGAGAAAGAGAAGGCAGAGGATAAAGATAGAAGCAAACTGGGAGCTTTTTTACTACAGGTATGAACGTATAGTTATATTAGCACATTTATAAAACTTATTCCTATAACTATTGAGAAGCTTAGTGTCTGACCATGAGTGTATAAGCAGGAATGTTACTTTGCCTCATTAGTTAATATATTATAGTCAAAGTTTTTGCATCTAGAATAATAAAAACATCCCTATTAAATAATTATTCCAGTCTTTTCAATCTGTTTTCTTTCCATTTTGCTTCCTCTCCTACTTTAAGTTTCCAGCTTGACCATGCACGCTCCAACCTCATCTGGAACCTTAAAACAAGAGAGGAGCTGCGGGATGCTTTGGAGGGGGACATGCGTGCTTTCAGTGTGGACCGTGAGCTGGGCAATGCCACAGTCATTTCCTGGAACCACCAGGAATTTGAGGTTTGAGTTCATGTTTTTAAAGCTCTTCATGGTGATTTATACAGGTGTAATCCCAACAGAGATGAACTTATTGCCATTCAAAACTTTGTTGTGTTTTTTTTTTTTGTAGGTGAAATATGAGTGCCTTTCAGATGAGATAAAGATCGGTGATTATTACCTGCGATTGCTGCTGGAGGAAGATGAAAATGAAGAATCGAGTGCCATCAAGAGATCGTAAGAGATCATTTCAGTCACCAAACAAGCTACGCTAGTATTATTATTCAGCACCAGTTCTAAAATGATGATTTACCCGCCTCCTGTCTGCTTGCAGATATGAGTTCTTCAATGAACTCTACCACCGCTTTTTGCTTACTCCCAAAGTAATGATGAAGTGCTTGTGCCTGCAGGCACTTGCAATAGTCTATGGCAAGTGCTATGAGGAGATCGGCCCCTTTACAGACACAAAATACATCGTAGGCATGTTGGACCGGGTATGTGTCTCTACAAGCGTTTTTCTCTCCATCTATGAAGGCTAAAATTTACAGTACTTATCTGTTGTTACAGTGCACTGACAAGCTGGAAAGAGACAGGCTCATCCTCTTCCTCAACAAGCTCATTCTTAACAGGGTAAGCTATAAATAACAGCATTGCCTTTTGTTAAATTTGTTTTGCCTATAATTTTTTTCTTGTTTTGTAGAAAAATGTGAAGGAGGTGATGGATTCAAACGGAGTTCGCATCTTTGTGGATCTGCTCACCTTGGCCCATCTGCATACCAGCAGAGCCACTGTGCCGCTGCAGGTAGAAACTCTATCAATCAGTCTCATAACAACAGATGGTAGAGTTCTCCACGAGCCCACAAATGTCTCTGCAGTGTCAAACAGGTGTGTTTATCTCCACAGAGCAACGTGCTGGAGGCTTCACCTGACATGAAGAGGGAGAGCGAGAAGGAGTGGTATTTTGGTAATGCAGACAAAGAAAGACGAGGGCCTTTTAGTTTTGAGGAGGTGGGACATTTTCCATTTTTTCCAGAAGTTGTGACAGCTTTCATCTTTTTTTCTGTTAGATCAGTTTTAAAATGGAGGTTAAAGCTTCCGCTAACACTATAGCTATAAAGTCTAATAATGTGAAGATGCCTCCCTCTGATGATCTTGATTGTTATTTTCCAGATGCAGGAGTTTTGGAATACAGGTGTCCTGACGGCAAAGACTCGCTGCTGGGCTCAAGGGATGGACGGTTGGCGCCCCCTGCAGGCTATCCCCCAACTGAAGTGGTGCCTCCTGGCCACCGGACAGGCCGTAATGAATGAGTCTGACCTGGCTACACTGATCCTCAATATGCTCATCACCATGTGCTCATACTACCCCAGCAGGTAGGAACTACTGGCTGTGGGGTTTTTTTTTTATTTAACTTATGTTTTGCACAAATATTAATTATTTAGTAAGCATTTTATGTTTGGTTTAGAATGAGAAAACAGCAGATGTAATTAAAAAATGTACCGGTATTTATTTTAACACAGGGACCAAGATAATGCCATTATTCGTCCTCTACCTAAGATTAAGAGGATGATCAGTGACAATGCCTGTCTCCCACACATTGTCCAGGTAATTTTAGTCAATATTTCTGTTTTTAATTTGCACACATTCAAGTGGTCAAACAAAATGGCCTCTGATGGTTTCCTTGGTTTTTTTTTTCCCTGCAGCTTTTGTTGACCTTTGACCCTATTCTAGTGGAGAAAGTTGCAAATCTCATGTACCTGGTGATGGCGGACAATCCAAATCTGCAACGCCTCTATTTAACAGGGGTCTTCTTCTTCATCATGATGTATACAGGCTCCAATGTGCTTCCTGTTGCAAGGTAAAAATCTGTCACATGCACTGACATAATGCTCTGTGTGTAAATATGATGTCAGGGTTCTCAGGTGTATTTTTTTAGATGAAGTCTAAATATTATCTTAAAACAATCTTCAAAAACACCTTTGAAAACATTGATTCTGTGTAGCTCACATTCAAGTAGTAATGTGGGACATTTCCTTTTTTTCTGTAGGTTCCTGAAGTACACGCACTTAAAACAAGCCTTCAAATCAGAGGAGGTGAAAATGATTGAATTCCTGGACTTCCTCCTTGTATAAAGCATTGAGCACAGTGTCTTTTCAGTAGCTACAGTGGTGTGTCATGCTGTGTCTGCAGGCTAAGGGTCAGGACATTGTGCAGCGCAGCGTTCTGGGACCCGTGTTACCTGAAGCCATGGTGTGCTATCTGGAGAACTACGAGGCTGAGCGCTTCTCCGAGATATTTCTTGGAGAATTTGACACACCAGAAGCCATTTGGAGCAGTGAGATGAGGCAGGAAGCGGCTCCTCTGATAAAATCCACTATCTATTTTTGTATGAATTCTACATTTTAGATTTCTGTCTGAACTCTTTGTTTCAGACGGATGATGATAGAGAAGATTGCAGCTCATGTGGCTGACTTCAGCCCCAGGCTGCAAAGCAACACGCGAGCACTCTACCAGTACTGCCCCATTCCCGTGGTTAGCTTCCCTCAGCTGGACAACGAGCTTTTCTGTAACATCTACTACCTCAGACATCTGTGTGACACCATCCACTTCCCAAACTGGCCGATTCGAGATGCTGTATGCTTTCTTCTTCTCCCCAGCTTTATATTTTGATATCCTGCTTCTGAGGGTAAAATTATTTTCTTGCTGTTATCGCCCCCACAGGTGAAGCTGCTTAAAGACACTCTTGAAGCTTGGAAAAGAGAGGTGGAGAAGAAGCCTCCCTCGATGTCTGTGGATGATGCCTATGAAGTTCTTAACCTCCCCAAAGGACAGGGCCAGTAAGCGCAAGGCGATTTTGTTGATTTATAGGTGGTGCACAGCATATGCTGTCTTGTGTTTGTGAGATTAAGAGAATCATTGTTGTCTTCAGGCACGAGGAGAGTAAAATCCGAAAAGCTTACTTCAGGCTAGCACAGAAGTACCATCCTGACAAAAACCCAGAGGGAAGGGTATGTATGATCACCATTTCTACTATATGAAAATCATTTAATCTTAGAATAACTGAAATTAATTTGATGTTTTGTGTTTTTCAGGACATGTTTGAAAAAGTTAACAAAGCCTACGAGTTCCTCTGCACAAAGTCAGCCCGAATCCTGGATGGTCCTGATCCAGAAAACATCATTCTCATCCTCAAAACCCAGAGCATACTGTTCAACCGACATAAAGAGGGTATGTAGCCAGACTGACTCTCATCTTGGGAAACTTATGTCGGCCATCCTTTAATACTCCTGTTGCTTTGACCACCACTACAGAACTGGAGCCCTACAAATATGCTGGATACCCCATGCTCATCAAAACTATCACCATGGAGACAGAGGATGAGCAGCTCTTCTCTAAAACATCCCCTCTCCTCCCAGCTGCTACTGAGCTGGCCTTCCACACGGTGAACTGCTCAGCTCTTAATGCGGAGGAGCTGCGCCGTGAGAACGGCATTGAGGTATTCATGTCTTAACAAATGCTGTGTTGAAGTCTCACTGGGGGCATCTGGATAACTGGCTGTGATTCTGCTTATTCAGATATTATTGGAGGCTCTTTCTCGCTGTGTTGCTGTGCTAACTGCTTCCAGCAAACCTGACGACATGGCTGTGCAGGTAAAGCAATGGAGGAAAAAAAGTTGTAGCTGATATTCTTCTTAGAGAGTCTACTGTTTCTAAGTAATTATTAAACACACTTTCTCACGCTGCAGGTGTGCGGGCACATCTGTAGGTGCTACAGTGTAGCAGCCCAGTTTGAAGAATGCAGGGAAAAGATCATTGAGCTGCCCAACATCATCCGGGACCTGTGTCACATTTTGTTTTATGGAAAGGTCAGCATCACTTTATGCATCGTATTGTGCTTTTGTGTATTAAGAAGGTTAGGTTAATTATAGTGGTCAGGTGTGAAAGAACATTAGTCCAAATAAATATTAATGATGGTGCAATTATTTAATGTTTTTATTATGATTAAAGGATGGAGTCAATATCTGTAAAAGACTTGCTGGTGACATTAACGCTTTCATACTTGCAGTAATAATACATTGTTTTACCTCTTCAGACACATGCCATGATACTTTATTTGATAATTGACTTTATAAATGTAATGTAAGAAACATTAAAATAAATACAAACTATTATTATAATAGTATAAATATAACTTTTCATTTTTCTGTTTAGTACTAAAGCAAACTTTGATAGTTACAAAGGAGACATTAAGTTACATTTATTTATGTATTCCTTAGTGAGTGGAAGTGACTCACTATATTCCACTGAAATGGTTTATTTATAAATGTACCATCCTCATATATAAATATGCAAAGGGAGAAAAGGCCGTAAATGTTTCCAGTGTAGTGATCTTTATTCATAAGTACCTAACATAAAGCATATCGTTTTACAGCAACCAAAACCTGTAAAATTAATTATTAAAAGTATTTTTTCTCAACAGTAATTCCTTCTTTATGCCTCTCCTTCTCTCAGGGTCTCCCAAAGACTGCTGCTCTTGCAGTTCAGTGCGTCAGCTCCTTCGCCGTGGATTTCTTCCTGCAGACCCATTTGTACCACGCTGGTGTGCTTTGGCACCTCCTGGTCCACCTCTTCAATTATGACTACACCCTGGAGGAAAGTGGTGTGCAGGCTAACCAGGAGACGAACCAACAGGAAGTCGCTAACAGCTTGGCTAAGCTCAGCCTGGTGGCACTTAGTCGTTTGGGAGGCTACGCACAAATAGGACACACGCCAGACGGCAACAACCCTGTTTCAGAGATCAATGGCATAGAAGGTATACCCCCAGAGAACCCTACCATCTGCAAGAGCTTAGCAGCCATGCTCACACCGTACATCTCAAGGAAGCTAGGAACAGGATATCCTGCTGAGGTGAGTTGAACAGGTCAGTCGTTAGTACACAAATCATCGGTGGGTACATTTGGACCTTCTTTGTGTTCAGGTCTTAAAGCTGCTGAATAGTAACTCTGAGAATCCGTACCTGATTTGGAACAACGGGACGCGAGCTGAGCTCATGGAGTTCCTGGAAAGCCAACAGGAGGGAAACATCAAAAGGGTAAGAGTGACTCATCGTTGCCTCCAGACTGTGATCTATGTGGGGAACTCACAGGTGCAACTGCTCATGCAACTCCTTTGTTTCTTTTTAAAGGGAGAAAATGATAAAAGCTTCGGCGCGGAGTTTGTTTTCAGTGATCACAGCAAAGAGCTCATCGTGGGGGAGATTTTTGTCCGAGTGTACAATGAGCAGCCCTCTTTCCCACTGGAGGCGAGTACTACAACTCAGTT
>JBAMIG010000019.1:6264232-6276307 GCA_037177335.1 Kiunga ballochi
GAGGACCCGTCCCAGAGTCTCCCACCTCTGCTTCCTCGTCAGAAGACGTGCTGGTAGGATTGAGGAGGTCTTCGAAGGATTCTCTTATTGCGAAAGTATTTTATGCTAAATGTTCTGCTGCATGTTTTTGACTCTCAAAGCTTCACTTCTAGTATATTAAATGGTGTCTTTCTGACAACATTTGCACCAAAACCTTCTGTCTGTTACCTGAAATTAAACCTCACCTGTTGCTCACCTCTTCCTCTGAACTGGAGCTCTCTTTAAAATGTCAAACTTGTCAGGTCCTCATGCCTTTATATTTTTCTCATCTTTAAGTAAACATCAGTCCCAGAGCTGCAAAGAGACTCCTCAAGTCACTATTTCCGCAGCTGGATTAACTGTTTTTCCATGACACTTTACACATCTAGCCTTAACCCAAACACCACATTCACTGTTCTTCCCTTTAAACACAGAAGGAAAAGGGTTTGCCCCTTGACTCTTATCAGACTTTTATCACTCTGATTGTTTGAGCCACAGACTCAGACTAAGCTGTGTGTGTGTGTGTGTGTGTGTGTGTGTGTGTGTGTGTGTGTAAAAACTTATGCAAATTATTGCAATTATAATTGGCTTATTAGTCCTGTAGCCTGTTTGGGGAATTGAGCAACCAGGCTGCTCATCCATGAGTAAAGCCTCCATTTTCAGGTCTATTGTTCTTGTGTTTTTGTTGAGTGCATCTGCCCTCGTCTGTTATCCTGATTAACACGAAGAAGGTCTGTGTGTGTGTGTGTGTGTGTGTGTGTGTGTGTGTGTGTGTGTGTCAGCATACACCAAGCCAGACACACTCAGGACTAGCAGCTCTTGGCGTTAATCCGGCTCACTAATAGTGGTGGATGGAGCGGGGGATGAGGAGGAGAACAATAAAACATCTTTTCCTCCATCTTTGGGCTTGAGCCACGTGGTCGCTGCCTGGCGGGAAATCTCCGGACTTGGATGTTCTGTACGGATGCTGCACCTCTCCTTCAGTTGGCTCTCAGCAGCCCCTACTGCACCGCTAAAGGAAACGAGGTACAAAACTTCCCTCGTGTCTCCCAAAAACATCCTTCCATTGCTTTTCGTTCCTGCCATTGTGACCATTTAAGAGGCTACGCCGAGAGGTTAATTGAGGGATGTGTGGGTAGATGAAAAAAACGTCATCAAGTTTGTAATGTGTGAGTTGTTTCGGTAGTTTGAGGCAGGAAGTGTAGAGAAACAATACATTGCAGATGTATTTGTAGTGTACAAGCTTGCTGTGTCTACGTCATGGACATTCCTAAGTGTGACAAAGGGCCTTGTTTCCTGTTGTGCGCCCTACAAACAGCAGGTCTAGTGTGATTCATGTAACCATAGATCTGTGTATGTACAGGAAAGCATGAATTCCAGGGCCTATTGTCTGGTTTTTACACACTTTACATCTTTAAATTGTAGTATTGTTTATGAGGCAGAAGGATTTCCTTAGCTGTTTATTTCCATTTGTGATGACATGCATTTCCTTACCTGCTTTAGACTTAGAAACTTTATTGTCTCTGTTGAGCAATACAACAAAATTCCATTTGGCAGCATCTCGTACAGCATTAGGATACATACACATAGCACCGGGTCGCTCTGTCTGCACGTGTCGCCATCTTGAACTGGCATTTAAAATCAGCAATCAAAGATGTCATCCTGGTTTTTTTTTTCCGATACGCTTAGGGGTTTAGTAGGTTGTATCTGTTTTTGGAAAGTAAACTGGGATTTTGGGATATTACTGCCACTCCTCCTCCTCTACCTGTGCTTCTTGCAGTTTGATAGTTTACATGACTTGGAGGAGTTGCCTCATTAAGCCTCATATAATCATTCTGTTGTAGCCAGGTTTCTGTTAAAGCCAGTAAGCTAAGATTATTATCATCAATTCATTAACCAAGAGGGATTTAAAAGGAAATGGATCTAATATTCAGTAGCCCACATTTAATTATGTCCCTTTGTTTATTATTATGACAATGAGTATTTATTTCTCTTAAATTTGTGGCTCTTATTCCTTTTACTTGCCTTTCAGTAATGGAGTTATAGTTAAAATGAGGACGAGGGACAGAAACAGTCTCTATTTGCTGTACTAAAGTATCTCTGTAATGGCTTTGTACCAGCATGGAAGAAAGCTCAGAGGAGTGTTGTAAACTACTGCTCTGTTCCCGGGTCCCACCTCTGGTTTGTCAGGTTGCACGATTAATGCTATCGGCCATATTTCTAGAAAGCAGTACGACTCCCTCCAACGTGGGATGGATGCCGTCGCTCCGTATGAGACCGGGCCATCCCCAAAACGCACGCCAACTATCCACAAACTATATCGTTTTCATGGAGGAAGAGGCAGCTCAGTTCAGTCGATGTCACCAATTCCTCTGGTGGGAAGCACTTTGACAAATGCCCCCTCAGTTTAATGTTGCTGCAGTTGTTCTGCAGTGCACTAATAGTGCTTCTACTCCAACTGAGCCCAAAGTTTGTCCAAAGCCTGGACTGGTTTTATTGCTCACCATGGTTTAGAGTCTTTGTTTAATGATCAACCTGCTCAATATAAAAGGACAAGCTGTGTTCAGGAAGGCCTTGCTAAGCCACCTGTTTATCTTAAAATTGGAGAAAAGTATTTTTTTGTCTTTATTCTGAGATTTGAAACTCTCTTGACTTCACAATCAGAGCAAATAAACATTGAAAATCCGAACAATTATGTCAGAAAACACAACAAATCGAGTTTGAAAAGAGAAGAAAAGCACTCTGTCTCCTGCTAAGTTATTCTCTTTCAATTCAATTCCTAAAAGGCAACAAGGCCACTGGCTGGTCTGCCATCACTTTTGTTGACAGACAGCGATGTTTGATAGGGGTTCAGCCTACTGAAGATGGGCTGCCAGACAAAGGACGACCTAGCTACTACGGGGAATCTGATGTAGTGCTAATGTCCACCCACCAATATACAACCTTCTGTCTGCACTTTACCTTTAAACTTTTCTGCTGCCAAAAATGTACTTGTTTAGAAAGCAGAAGTTAAAAAATGCTTGCTGGGCACCATGAGCAGAGCAGCTTAGTACTGAAGAGGTTTCTGTTCATTTGATGTCAGCAATGCTTCCAGGGGAATTCAGGGGTCAGAAGATGCACAGAACATAAAGCAGATGCTGTTTGATACCAGATGTTACTCTGCTTTTTAGTCAGACTTGTGACATTTCTGCTAAGGATGCAGAATCCTTAGTACAATTTAAGTTTTACATGGATCCATTACTCTATGCTTTGTATTTATAGTTAGCGTTATTGCATTTGTACTTATATTTGCAGGATGGATATTAGATACGGTGTGATGGCGAGTAGTAAACAGGTTGAGATGCAGCCATGTGCACAGCAGCTGCTGCTCCTCCATGCAGATATTGTGACATGTCGAGCTGAGCTGTAGCACCTATGTCTTTCATCTGTGTTTTTTCTGTGCAAGGTTTCAGAAAAATATCAGTAATGAGGTTAAGAGATTTGTCATCAGACCTGCCATGCAAAAATGTGTCAAAGAGGCTACGCTAAGAGGGCTTCATGACAACTGTAAGGGAATAAATATTTTTTATAACTCTTCCATTTAGACGTATTTAATACTGCACAATGAGGGTTGACATGTATCTGCTTTCTGGCAGCAAGAAGGCAGTGTGTAGCATAAATGCAGTTTTTACTAGGCTAATAATGTAGCTTAGCTTTAGCCTACATCTGTTAGCTGGTTAGCTCCTTTTGGCTCGGGGTTAGCTATTTTAGATTCTATTTGGGTATCAATAATCCACCCCCATGCTTACACACATACATTCACACACCTCAGTTAATGTTTTATGTCCTTTTTTTTGTATTTTCCATGTGTGACCACACAAATGGCGACGCCAAGATGGCGAGATCTTTAACTGGGTGACATCATGGAGGATTCTGCCATCTTTTTATTTTCAGTCTATGGTCAAGGTCAGAGCCCATACCTGCGTAAAGCTACAATATAAGGCGTTTTGCAGCATCTAAATGGACTAAAAGCAAAGTAAACCTCATTAGTCATTAAAATAAAAGAAGTTTGAACCCAAACTTGGTAATCAGCAATGAGGCCTCAGTAAAAAAGACAATTGACATCTTCATGGGAGTCTGCCAAAAGGAATCAGAGTGACTCATGCAGTGACCATGAGAAGCAAATGCCTCCAATCTACTCAAATCATTAAAAATACTGGGGGTCCGAGCCTCACTTAATTAATGACATTTCCGGCAGTTCCCGCATGCATTAATGGGATGGCAGCATCGTTTTGCAGCAGTTTTTCTGTGCAGGGACTGTTCAGCTATTACCGAGGGAAAAAAAGTTGTTTTCGCTTTGCTCACACTTTTTATTTAAACAAAACAAACATATTAACAAATGGTCTTTTTTGCAATAAACATGTTTACATTACCATTAAACATAATATAGATTAACATTTAAATAAGTTATTTTAAATAAAATATGCATACATTTAGTGCTTAGTGTAGATTTGCTTTGATGTCTTAAAACTATTTTCTATCTGTTTAAAAAGAAAAATTCAGTCCCCAGTCTCAGCTTTAACCACTCTCTTTGCTTCGAGGGACTTGAGGCATGATGATGAAGTTTGAATTAAAATGGGAGAGGAGAAAGAGGAAGATGCCAGAATGAAAGGGTCACATGACATTAAAGAGAAGCAAAGAGAGATGGGAAAAGAGTGAAATAAAGCCTTGCAGCTCAGCTTTTTAAACATTTTCCCTTGTTGCAGAGCTCTGCTGTCACCTCCCAGCTGCAGGGAAGCAGTGTGGACTTCATCCCCAACCAGACAACAATCAAAGCAGGAGATCAGGCAAAATTTCATAACCTAACAAACTGCTGATATAACTGGATGCATCACCCTGTGGGAAGCTGCACCAGGAGCTGACTGTAAATCGATTCTGTGCATAGTATTCCTCTGCATCCCTTTAGAAGTTAAAGAACGCTCTGAGGAAGCACGTCGACCAACACTGCTACAACCCTTGATTGATTAGGTTACACACTTCACCAAAGCTCGACCAGCCTATTGTACTGGCGTAAATTTAAAACTTCGACACAGATTACGTGGATGATTATATGCTTGTTATCCAATGCTGGGGTCTCATCGACCGGCACTGGTCAGATAATCAATGAGGCAAAGCAGGAGAGACAGACTTTACATATCAATCTGACTGCTGGCCTGACAAACCCAGAGATGAAGTGGCCTCTGGAGATGTAGCTGCGAAAGAAGTCAAAAATAAAACTTAGATTATATGATTTTCCTTTGAGGATTTAACCCTAAAAGAGAAATTGTGTATTTTCGCTCCTTCTCCACTTGTTTTTTTTTTTTTTATATATATATATTCTCAACCCTGCTGATCCATCTGCTCCCCCATATTGCACTATTTATGATGATCAAACCAATAAGCCGTACTCTCATTCAGACCCGACTCCCAATGGACAACAGGTAAATAGATTATACTGCACTTGTAAAACACAACAGGTCACATTAAGCCACCAATAGAAAGGTTTTAATTATATTTGGTTGCCTTTTTGTAATCTTCATGAATATCAATTTGATCTGTGATTACATCTCATAAACACTTGAGTAATGAAGTATTTAGGGCGATCGCTTATTACCGAGGAAGATTTACTCACAAGTGCTCACACATGCATCAAACCCTCCTGGGGATGTCATTATGCTTTCGATAAAACCGGTGAAATGTAGCTGTCATCTGAAAACTTTTCACCGATTCCGGCTATTTTTAGATTCTGCTACTGGTTGTGACAAGCATGGGGGGCCACGACATATGTTTTTGTAACGTCATGTTATTTTTCTTTATCAGTGAGCTGCTTGCAGCAGCAGCCAGTCATTCAGTCAGAGGATGGAAAAGAAGAAGAGGAAGAGATGGAGGGAGAGAAGAATGGAGAAGGAGGATATTTACGACTTAGACAGTGGGGAAAGTGACATGCATCTCAATATGTGCTCCATCATTGTCTAGCTTATCCGAGAGGAAGAAGGTTGTGCAGAGATTTTACTTGTGCTTCAGTCTGTCCTCAATTTTATTTATAAAGCCATTTTAAACAACAGTTGTTGTGACAAAGTGATGTACTTAATCATATAATATTATCATCCAAAACCAAACACACAAGAACTTAAAACAATGTTAAAAGACAATGGAAGATGCAATTATTAAACATAACAACCCAGGTAATTCTGGCAGAAGCTGGGATCATTATACACATACTGGTTATTACTTTATGGCAGATTATGTAGAAGTTGCTGTTTCCTCAGATGTTCCCTTTGCATAATTTAATTCTTCTTCTCTTTTTATTTTTACCTCTTATTGAACAGCAACACAAGCATATTGATGTCTAATTTAGGGATGAGCATTTCAGGCTGCATCCATAAAGAGAACTAATCTAATATAAAATACCATGAAGATTCAGTCACGTCTAGTAACGTGTGCATCCAAAAAAAAATGCTGCAGTATGTATCTTGCATGCATGTAACTGGTGCTGCAACACTGGCACAGAAAAACAGAACACAAGGCAAGTTTATTTGTACAGCACCTTTCATGCACAGGACAATTCAAAGTGCTTTACATGGAAACAGTAAAAGCATTACAGTTAGTGCTTACCAAACAATCACTTATAACTGAGAGACACTGGCTGGTTTCTGGAGGGTCCAATAACATGATGGATCCAGCAGAAACTGCATGATAATGAAGATCATTACATATTACTGAAACACATCAGTTACATGTCAGAGTACAGGTAAGATTACAGGATAATGAATAAAATTAATCTGCATGATGCACAAGTGAAACAATGATTACTGTTAATCATAAAGCATTTAAATAAAGCATGATGTTTATTTAAGGCCAGCAGAAATTCAGTCATTTTTTTGTTTTAATTTGACCTGTTTGGAGAAAGTTTCTGTGTTTCATGGTGATGTGGGAGAGTTTTTCTGCTTCCACAACGATTACATCTTAACCAGAACCCAAAATATTAACAGATTAATGGAGAATATTGTTGTATCATTAAACTGGTGATGGGAAATAAAGTAATGCTTGTATTGATACACATTTTTATAAGGATTTATTATGGGACATTATATTGAGAATCGACTAAGTAGGCTACAATTAAACTCATTTAAACTTCCAACCTAACTCTCTTTCTGACATTGATCTTGCTTTATTGCTTTTTTTCTTTCTTTTTTCTTTTATTAAAATGGGTTTGAATTCTTTATAAGCAGCATTAAACCCCCAACTCAGCCTCTGTGAAATACGCAGCCTGTTTGTTTCACCTCCAGTTTCCATTGTTGATCAGGAATTCTGTGATCCATTGATGTGGGCTTTATATTGGCAGTGCACGCGCTCATTACCTCTGGGTTACCAGCAGGAGGTTGATTAAACTGAAAGTTATCTGCTGTCCTGGAACGGACATATTCAGAGAAAGCAGGTTCTGGGTAAATGAACCTCAAGGTTGGAGTTTATGGTAAGTTGAACCCGCTTTCTGGATCAGACCTCAGTGCCTCATTTGCAGGGTGTGGCATAATAAGTCCCTCAAAGGTTCCTCCCCAGGAATCTGTTACCTGTAGCACTTAGTACCAGACACAGTGTTTAGTGTGTGTTACATAATGCATCTAAATGTGTCAGACAACTTAGCCTTCAGGTGATTTTAATGACTTCCCACCATGTGGCTGAACTCCCTCAGACCGGCACATGTTGAACATGTTGATATGATGTCACGTGAACAAAGAAAGACTTTTAGGGTTCAATGTGATGTTTTG
Organism: Kiunga ballochi; assembly: GCA_037177335.1. NCBI lineage: Eukaryota > Metazoa > Chordata > Actinopteri > Atheriniformes > Pseudomugilidae > Kiunga > Kiunga ballochi. The sequence continues at coordinate 6,272,038 of JBAMIG010000019.1, forward strand.
AGTGGATGCAACTGGGAGCAGGAGTTACCAGTACACTGAGGGTAACTGAGCTGTTTATCTGGAAATATGAAAGCAATAGGTGAGTCAGAAATGTAAAAAGCTGCATTGATTTATTTGGAAGTTAACTGTGGAGTCAAACGGCTTTAGGACCTGCTTGAAAATAGTATTTTTTTTCTTTACTGAAGACTTTGAAACATCACTTAAACTGAAATTAGTGAGTTGATTATCTGAGCCTGTCTGACAGAAAGTTAAATGCTGGATTTACTTTTTACTTTGAATTTAATCTTTAAATGTACTCTGTCACATGACTTACTTCACATCAGGTTCTGACTTGTTCTGCTATTGATTTACTGGGTTTGAGACATCGGCATCATCACAACAACTTGACAAATTTGGGATCTGAGGATTTCTTTTATAGAGATGTGGTCTGGAAATAATGGCTAATCTGAGATTTGAATATGTCAGTGTGACCTCATATAAGGTTTATTCCCTTGAAGGCTTGGGCTTGAGTTGTGGCTACAGCTCCCTAAAGGAAGATCTGACTTGATCTTTACTGATGTGAGACATGATTTTTTTGTCACTTGACTGCCTCCAGACTTAGGAAACCTCAACTTGCTCTTTGCTCATGACCTTTTCTGACCCTGCAGAGCTTGAGCACTGATGTTAGACTTTCTTTGACTGAGCAGATTTTTTAAATGGACCCCCTCCAGAAGACCTAGCCCAGCTCTGAAATGCACATGCTGGCCAACTTCCTGCTTGTAAATCGCCTCTGGTGCAGCTGGGCAAAATAGCAGGAAATCCAGTTGGCTACCATTTATCTCTCTGCGTCTTATACGGGTGCACACACACCTACAGATAAGTCACAATTCCTCCGATGAATTGCTTCAGTCACTGTGTGTGCTGAGTAACGAAGAGGCCGGTGGTGTTGCTCCTCTCCTCCTCAGCTGCCCCTGAGCACAGGTGCTCTTCTCTGTGAGTGGGAGTTCTTTGCCGATCGAGTTTTGGATTCATTCAAACGGCAGCGGCTACAAAAAACAACCTCGATGCGGAGTGAGGATGACACTCAGATTCTGTATTTCTGCGTGCATGATAATGAGTGTAACACAGTGACTAATCCTCACCCACACATGCTAAACTGTTGCTCTCTCCTTTAATCACTATTGACAGACGTATTATCTTTAATGCTGCTCTGTATTGGTTTTTCAGTACTGACATGCACATGGGAGGAAATCTGGGAGCTGCATTTGAGATCACAGCTTTGTTCTTTGCAGGCATGAGTGGAGTTCTGTTTTGTTGCACATGCAAATGGGAATCAACTGGGATTCTACTGGGATGAAAATGTTGAGATTGAATGTAAAGTTTGGACTCAGTTTGGAGCAGTGGAAGAAGATCATGTAGATGTATGCTGTTCCAGAGTGACTGGAGCATCAGAGTGAAAAGACATGCAGATGAAGTGATGCTGGCATTATGTACACAAAGAATAAGGTCAGCTGATCAATGTGCTGTTTTTATCCCTCATGGCTGCATTATAATCACATGGAACATGCGTCTTAAATGATAAAAGCCTGTTTAACCCTTTAACTTTCACATTAAGAAAAAGGTCTGAAAAAATGTGTATCTACATTTTCCTGGTTCGGAAAAAAAGAATCTGAATAAATGTTTTTTTAGCTGAAGGTTGAGCTGTAAGTTATTAACAAAATTACAACTGGTGGAAGTGTGAAATTGTGGCGAAAGAACAAACGCGTTTGGGTTTTACACACCAAAAGCAGAGTGGTACAGATGGCTTAGGCAGGTTTATTTCTTTTGTTTGTTAAAGAAAATCATCTCAGTCACTACAGAGTTACCACTACCATTTGGGTAGAGGGTTAAAGGGTCGAGGAAGCATGGCCAGCGCTGACTCCACACCTGAACCCGACTGAAAACCTTTGGAAGTGGCTTTGCACATTGGTCTGACTCTCCCATCATCGGTGCTAGATGGAGGGGGGAAGTAAATGCAACACTGGACGGAAAAAACTTATTGAAACAATGTCACAGGGAAGGCATAAAGACTACTTTTTTCTTTTAGTGGTGAATAAGTATTGATGCAATGAAATAGCCTCTAGTTCTGCAGGCTCGTCTCATTGCTACTTTATAATAAGCACAAATAGAAACTTTTTATATTAGTTTTCAACCGGCTGTTTACAAATGTTTAATGAAATTGCAGCTCTGCTTCATAATCCAGTTTGACAACTGAGGTGGTTATGGTTGCTAAATAAACCAAAAAGTGAGCAAAACTTTGAGAAAAGTCATGATTTAAAGGTATTCATCTTCATCTAATGTGCTGCTACATCTATAAGGAGTTTTATTTCTTCTCACTGTAGCAGTCTTAAAAAGTGGATAAAAAATAGTTAAATGCTCTAAATTTAGAGGAGAATGCACAATGCTGTTGTGTGTTTATTAAGTAAACAAATGGAGTTCCAGTGCACTGCATTGTGTAATAAATTTATACGTGAATGGCTGGTTAACATCATCTTTATATAGTTAGTGGAAATTCCTCCCTTTGGACCAGTTTTCTTGTTTTGCCATCATAGTCAAAGGAACAAAAATGCTGCACAGGAAAATACACTTTCTGTATTTAAGTTCATTTAGTGGCACAACGAATAGTTTTCAGAAACAGTGATTCTTCCTCTCATTTAACTACATGAGGAATAGGAGGTGTTGTCTCTTACTTTACTTATCAGATTAATGGCAAACTGAGAGCCTAATGTTCTTTTAATGGTTGTTTCGTTATGGTTTTGCCAGCAGCGACTCGACCTGCTTTAACATCTCAGACATGTTTCCCTCAAATATGGGCGAGTTAGACAGGAAACCTACTTCCTACCTACATTTAATTCAGGCCTGCTATTACATTTAATCAATACTTGTGGTCATTTACAGTTTCTCAGATCCCCACAGGTTAGCCACAGTCTTTCATGTGCTTGAGTGACTTTTCAGCTTTCCATCAGAGAAAGAGGTTTTAATAATGGATATGTTTGCACTTCTGAGCACCAATCAGTTTATTTGCTGAACTGCTGCCAAGCAGCTGTGAGAACACCTTAATGGCATCCACAACTTCAGACGTATACGGTGACTTCACAGTCAAAGTCTCAGTCAGGAGCAGGTTGGCTGACATCATCACAAGAGCAGGAAGCACATGGCGGAGCATGATTATAGCCTCGTGCTATCAGGGATATATTTGCAGATATCCATCACAGGATAAGAGATCAAAGGAAGAATGGAGGCCCCTTGAGGATACATGTCCTCTGGGTCACTGAGGAAGGGTTGAGGGAGGTTGGTTTGGTAAATCTTGAAATGGATCCATCTGAGCGCAATAAACCAGACCTTTGATGCAATGAATTTGGTAGTGGTTTAACTGGACTTTTGCAGTGCAGCCGATCCTGCTGAAAATACTAAAAGATTAAAAAAAAAAGACAGACAGAGCAAATTGCTGTTACTTCCAAGCCTTTGCTTTGACACTTGTAGGAGATTATCTTGTTTTATTAGAAAGTTCTGGAGAGGAAGTATCTCTCCACACTAAACCAGCACTTTATTCACTCCTAGGGAGAGCTGTGAGGGTTGATTTTTTTTTTTCCACCTTTCCTTATTTTGCATCTTCCTCCGACAACAGAAGCTCGCCCAAAGTGCCCTGCAGTCCATGACGGAGATAAACCAAAGCGTGAGAGTGTGTAGAAACTAATCTGGAGCCGGGGAAGCATCAGTTAGAGCTGTTGTTATTGGAGGTCCGGTTATCAGTTGACTGTGAACGAACAACACTGTTGTTCACACCATCATCCTCGACTCCCACACTCCCTTTCCCCTCTCTTCTGTTATAGAAAAGCTCACAAGCTGCAGCCACTGCTGGCAAATAGCCAGCGTGTTGCCACAGCCCTGCTATATGTAACAGCAGAATAGAGGGAAGTCCAAAATTACAGGCATTGTGGTCCCTGCAGCTGGTGGCACAGAACTTATTTCATCCAGCCATCTTTTTGACCTTGGTTTTGGCTTCTACTTTGCGTCCCCTCGAGACGTACTTTACAAAAAGGGAGTCCAGGAGCTGTATGGACGTTGTCCTGCAGCAGGTCCACAAACACAAAGCATCCACCAAGTCGCATCCATCCATCTATTTTCTACTGCTTATTCCCTAAACGGGGTCACGGGCTGGAGCCGAGCCAAGCTGTCAATAACCAAGGAACACCCTGGACAGGTCACCAGTCCATCACAGGGCAAACACGGAGAGACAAACAACCATCCA
>JBAMIG010000019.1:6283961-6301565 GCA_037177335.1 Kiunga ballochi
AGCCCAAAGTCAAAGTTAAGTCACAAGTCATTTCAGAGCAAGTCTAAGTCGAGTTACAAGTCATTTATAAATTTGTCAAGTCGAGTCTGTAGTCATCAAATTTATGACTCAAGTCTGACTCGAGTCCAAGTCATCTGACTTGAGTCCACACCTCTGCCATGACAACAACAGAACTGGTGACAAGTTGCTGAAATGTCGGATCTAAACATGGACCTCTTAACCAGGTACATTTATGTGGATACAGACAGCTGAAGTATTCTGCAGCTCATTATGCACAAACTGACCAATCACTGAGCTGAATTTTTTCAGTGTCCAATCCACATTGTGTTTGAAGAGCTTTCATCCAATCACAAGCCTGGATTTATTTTTACAAAATGTCAAAAATATTTTAAAAAACTATCTTTAAAAAAATACCAAAAGTCACAGCAGCGATCTAATGAAGGAGCTGAATGGTTTATGATGTGAATGAGTGAAGTGATATGAATGGTGCAGGAGGAGTAACGTGCAAAAGTTTGGCTGAAAAATAAGAGGAACAGGAAAACAAGACTTTCCATGACTGGAAAAAAGGACTTAGCCTTTTACACGACTTATCTAAGCCATGTTTTTACTTGGTAGATCTGTGGTGCTTCTTCTGATTACCTTGATGTTGGATTTTCATAAATATGAAATAACTTTGTGTTTCATATAACAAGCCCAGTTTCTTTAACAGTGAAACTCTTTACAAATAAAAGGCTCATGAGCCATGCATTAATTACTAAAAACTATGATTAACTGTATTAGTAATTAGTTTATTAATGTTTGTAGCTTTATTGATACAGATTTTAGCAGCTCAGTTATCTTGATGGTAATTGCTAATAAAGCGTGACCCATTGAATCCATTGAATTCAGCCCGGCTGATAGCTATCTGTCCCGTGATGATCTAATCCCAGCAGCAGTCGGTCCCACAGCTCAGTCCAGTCGGCCTCCTCACCTGAAGCTGTTTTTTTTTCTTGCCTCTCAGTGTAACCTCACACCTGTCAGGTTATAATTAAAGACTCGATCAACATTCAATAATAACAATACATCATTACAGCCCACATAACAGTTATGATTACTCTGATGTTTAACCCTCTGAGTAACGTTTTGTTTTTGGCTCGGTCATTGAGGGTAAAAATAAAAGTCTTGTTACGGATCCACCATTAAAGCAACCTTTTTACTAAAATCTATCTCAAGCTTGCAGCAATAATTGTTACTACTTTTAAAATGAGCGGTGTATAGGATGCATAGAAGAACAGCAACTTCCTGAGTAGAAATAGCAAGTTGTGAACGTGGCATTTCCTCAAACCACCGTCATGTTTTGGTTTTAGCTCTGGAAAAGAATGAGCTAATCTGCTGTCCTCATTCAAGAAGCTTTTCATTTGTGATATTTTACCACATTCATCGTGTGGTATGATGATAATATGTAAAATCTACAGGAAGTGCCGTCAGATTTATTTATCTATATATTTTTTATGAAACAATAAAAACATGACTAACATTTTTTTTTTTACCAGTTTTCAATAAATTATCACGTGTGATATATACAACCCCATAAAATATCTACCAAATTATCTAAATATAAAGAAAAAAAGAGTGTTTACCTTGAATATAAAATAAATTGTTTCCTGACACCTTGACCAGATTCTTATTCGCTTTATGCTTTCTGTCCTTTATTTCCCTTCATGCCGCTGAGCAGAGAATTGATAGAGCGGTTGCAGTTCATAAGTAAACCCTGATGAACCATCACAAGCCTTATTGATGGATGATTTTGCAGCTTCTATTTTTGGCTCCTTGCACAGCGTTCAGTTCACGCAGTGCCACATCCAGCAGCTCACTGATGATGCAGCACAACCAGCTCCAGAACTCGCTACACGGGCACATCAGTGCTGGAGCTGCATGCAGCAGGAGGGGACTCCAGGACAAAACAGATTCATACTCAGACATTGATGCAGTTTAGCCGAGCAGCAAATAAAGTGTTGGTGAAACAAACCAAAAGATAATTCAGGATTTTATCAGCACAAGTAAATATGCTGTTTACCATTCCACCAGTATCAGGTCAGACAGAGCTCTGGCTTCTGACATTCAGTCTAATAGTGAATGATTGGTGGGGCTTTGGATCAGTGCACAGGATCCTGCTTTGCAACTTGATTTATTGATGTCCAGGATGGCATCAATATATGGCTTCAGCAAACATCAGTAGCTACCCATGCATTCAAAATAGTCTAATTCAGCAGGTTTCTTGCATAAATTGCTCCTCCCTCTATTTACTATGTGCTTGTTTCATGCAAAACAGGATGATGCCATTAGTCAAATAAATGAGTATAAACTCCCATCAATTTTACCTGGGCAACGTTTTTCTTCATGATCTTAGCAGATGCTGATCTTAAATGATCAGCTGGGTGGTGCAGATTGCAGGGCGACAGGTTGGTGTGAGGGATAACAGATGTGCGTCACCTTCCCTTTCCATAAAGCAGAAGGACAAAGGGAGAGGCCTTGCATTCAATGTCATCATTGACATGATCTTTTTTTTTCCCGTAGCATGGTGATTTAAACTCTTACCCACCCTCTTATTTGAATCATCACAACTGAGGATGCATCGTTTGATTTTTGTGGGTGAAAAAAAAAGAAACATGTAAGAGTAGAAATAACCTACATGCACAATAGTGACAAAAATACTGCTGAGTAGACAAGTATAGCTGACCAAGACAAATGTTTAAAAAAGCGCCTCATACATTTTTCTGTCCTACGCATTATTTTTCTTGGATTTTTGTCCATGTTTCTAATCCAACCTTTCTGTTTTAGCCTGACAAAACACCTACACAGCTCCCGATTCTGCTCCTCACCTCTGGCTTCCTCTCTGTGACCTTCCTTCCCCTTTCCCCTCCAATATGTTCATGTTATTCCCAGGACTTCATCTCTGTAATGGATGTTCATGAAGCCCAGTTTTCTTCTCGGGTCTTTTCAATCATCTCGCTTGTTAATTTACTCCTTGTGTCGTGCATTCGCAGAGGCTGCTCCATGCTCTCTGTCTCCTTTCACCCTGCTTTCAATCTCACTCATTCAGCCAGACAAACACCTGCTGTGACAAATTATACCCATTTATTTCAGTCTGCAGTGTACTGTACAGCTACACAATGCACATGTAATCATGCACTGACACGCACACTCTCACAAACTCGGTGATATACAGCAGGTTATGTATAGTTGTGCTTGTAAGAAATTAAATTCTATAAATACAGACGACTGGGATGGACTGGCAACCTGTCCAAGTCTTACCCTGCCCCCTCATTTGCTGATTGCTGGGATAGGTTAGGTTGAAACAATTTTTAAAAATGAATGAATAAATAAATAGAGACGACCCACACGGGACATATTACACTGTGCGATGATTAAACAAAGCTAAAACAAATGCAGAGCTAATATGTGAAAAACTAACTACACTTTTTTATTAGTAATGAAGATTGGTAGCAACCTGGTGCTGATTAAATGCAAATGTATTAATACAAAGTTTGAGCTTCTTAATAAAGGGAGTTTTATAGCCAGGTGTGTGGAATAGTGGAAGGACATCCATGGGATTATTAAACCACTTTCAAAGAGCTGGAGTGCATCATCCCACAGAAAAGGGATAATTAGAAGGGAAAAACATGCAAAGAAGCTGCCAGTTCCCCACAAATGCCCCATTTAGTTCATCCTAAAGTGGGAAAGCTGCTTAAAAAAACATCTTTATATCTAAGAACCTACTGAACTTTCCTGCTCTTGGTCTTAATCATTGCTGTTTCTCGTTGTCTTTACTTTAGTTTGGCTTAAACCTTGGTCCAGATCATTGAAAAAAAGGTGCAGGATGAGAGTTTGGTGCCAAGAAACAGGATGAACAACCCAAATCCACCTGATTTAACTGTACTACCTCATTCAGATTCCTCCATAAATCTCATTACACTCAACGTCTCATTTCTCTGTTTTCTTAATGGTTTATTTGTTTCCTCACAAATGTTTATTGTATGAGAATTTAAGTGGTTATATTCCATGTAGAAATCATCATTTTCCCATGTCAATTAGAAATGGAATAAGGTTTAGAGGCTAGTCTTTCTGTATTAACCTGAAATTGGCTGCATGGTGTTTGTTAAAAAGTGTTGTAGAACATCTATAAAACAGTTCTGGTCAAATAGCCATGTTTTCCTAAAATAAAGCAACATTAACATATTATTAATTGATTTAATATCTATTTCTTTAGTAAGTGACCATAGTACAAGATGGATAATGCCTTTTGAGCAGATAATGATAGACTTCACGCTTCAGGTTGCACAGTTCACGTCTCTGTTGTCTATTAATTTCTGATAATGGACACTTTGTTGGACATTATCCCTAACATAATAATTTAAAAGATTGGCAATATTTTTTCTAACATGCCCATAAGAAGAAATCATATCATTTATCAAACTTAAAATACAAATTTTTCTAAGTAGCTATCCCTACCTTCAATTACATGATAACATGCAAGACTGTGACCAAGCTGATAGATGCTAAAAGTTCATTCTGCCGCATTTTTCTCCCAATTTTCTTTTATTACTTGGGAACCAAAACTGTAACCTCCTGATCTCCTTATGAGCTTTCAGTCATTTATCTTGCTCTACTTTCATATGTGTCGCTGATAAGTTGACGTGTGCAGATTGGCTTTATAGCGCGGCTGTGTGATTCCAGGTAGCTGGACGAGATGTAACACTTTAAAACTCTTCAAATAATCAGAAGCAAAGCGGCATCTGATACAATGTATATGCAATCTCTGTACTTTGCATTCAAGACTGCTGAATATTTGAAGAGTTTGATGCTATTGCACGTAAATGTAAAACAAATCAGCTTTAATATATCAGATATGATCTTTAATAAAACATGATTTGACTAAACCGCAGAGTCCCAAATGAATATTAATCTTCATATTGGCTGCAGAGCAGAGAAATGCCACATGATTTATGCAGAGCTTCTGATGACCCAGAACTCAGGAGGAAAAGTTCCAGAGTGTCATTTTTTCTTAGAATGAGTTTGGATACTTATTTTTCCTCTACTAGCAGATTTCTATTTGTTTGAAGTTTTTATTTTATATGACTTTTTTCCTCTATATGTTGTAGGAAAAAATGCATGATAAATAATTGAGTCTCATTCTTCCTAATGCGATCATGAATCACATAATCCAAAACCGACTGAAGCTTAAACACATCATTTAGTTTTTGCTTAACGATTTCATTCTTGTGCAGATCATGTCAGGAAATGGTGAGCGATCATAAATCATGTTTGTTGGGTGTTAAACCGAGATGGGAAACACTCTCCTGTAAGTCTGTGTGTTTGCGAATGGAGGAATACAATCAATGAGATTAAAGGTTCAGAGCGTTTGGCATCTGTCAACAGAAGGATGTTGATCTGCACAGAGGAAAAGAAATGGGATATTAACCTCATCAACCTTTTCTTTTTCCTGGTTTGTCTCACACTTTGTTGTTCAACATTTCAAACTGAATAATCCTTTAACCTCTCCTTCATCCTCTCCTGCTCATTTTGGAAATGGAAATCTGGTTTCCATAGTTACTCGTACGGTGCCAATCGTCTGAGCGTCTAGGTCACATTGATGCTTTGAGATTCTGTGTTTTCAATGAGTCTTGTTCTTTTGTGGTGTAGGTTTAGGCATCATTGCATTTAAAACATGCCTGATTCTGCAGTAAATGTCACCACATAAATACAAGATCAAGAGTCATGACTGCCTGTGTGCATATTCTTAAGAGTCTGTCGGTGTGTGTGACAGGACAGGAGTAACCATCTGCAAAAGGGAACATTGATCCCAATGGATTATAAGAGATTTTAGCAGACTAGAACAGACACTATGAGGATGTTCAGACAGACTTTTTTTTCTAGGGGTAAAATTATAAACAACCAAGGTGCATCACTTGCATTGCCTATTTAAAAAAAAAAAGCAAGCCTCCACTGTAGGAAGAGCCGCATAGTTTTTATACAACTCAGTCCAAGTTCCATGATTTAAAGTAAAAGGAAGGAAAAAGGGGGGGAAAGATAACAGGGTGTGTATTTTTTCCAACATAAAAGGCTTTACATGATAAAAAACAGTCTCTTAAACAAAGTGAAGATAGGAATTGTGGATATTTTAACATTTCAAACATCTGGCTTGACTCTACTGTGAGGAAATGACTTCATGGGAATCCAGTTCACACCAGGAGCAAGCCCACCTGCCATACCTGCATCCCTTCATGCAAGCTAGGGTCCTCTACCCCCAGACATCTATGGCAAAAATCTATGCTGACCAGGCAGGCGCAGTTCCCGGTGCTGAGGGTCCCCAATGAGGAAGACACCAGAGTTAAAATGTTTTTAAAAAACAACCAAAAACAAAATACATAAGAATTTAAACAAAAACAATAAGAACTGAAAATAAGAGGGAAAATATAAGAATACCATTAAGTAATTTATGAAATTAAAATAAAGCAAAAAAATTAAAGTTGGATTCTAAATAGAATCAGTGAACAAAACTTTTAGTTAAAAGCTAAGTTAAAAAGATTGAGCCTCTGCAGTCTTGAGGTTATCTGGCAGGATGTTGCACAAATGATGATCGTAGTGGTGGAAATTAGCTCCCCGTTAAGTTTCCTTACCTTTGGCTTAACTAAAAAGCCGGCACCAAAGCACCTCAGGATCTGGGAGGGCTTGCATCTTAAAAGTAAATCAGATAAATAAGAAGGCCCAAAACCAACAAAACATTTATAAACCACTAAAAGAACCTTAAAATCAATCTTGACACACAGTGAGCCAATGCAGCGATTTTAAAACGAGTGTAAAGTGTTCCTGCACTGTAAGCTTTAAATAGACTTTTTAGGAAGGACCAGAGAGCATTGCAATTATTGAATCTGCTAAAAATAAAAGCATGCATCAGCACCTTCATTCTGGTAAGAAAGAAATGGGCGGAGTCTGGTTATTTTTTTAGAAAATAAAATTTTGTTTTTGTTAAATTTTAAACATGAGGAATAAAATGTAACTTAGAGTTATAAGGAGCAACCAGATTTCTCACACACAGTCTCAGTTTGGGTCTTGTCTTCAGGAGCAATAATTAAAACTCCCGCTTGGTTAAGCTGAAGGGTGTTCTCTGCCATCCATGACTTTATATCTACAATTAGCTTCAAGTCATCATGAGACATGGTGATGTAAAGCTGTGTAATTGTCCCCTTTTTATTAAGCTTTTCTGCACATTATGAGGAAAATATGCTCCAGATTTCTGCTTCTAAATAGAAAACGAATACAAGACAAAGCTTCCTGTCTGAACACCTGAGACAGCATTTTAATGAATAATAAAATTTAAAGAATGTCTAATATTACATGTCCATCTGTGCTTTGTTTTAGTAACACGTGACATGGTCCTCTGTTTTATGTCCAGATCTCCTCATCCGTTTTAAATCTGTCAACATTTAAGTAAACAAGTCGACTATAACATTCATATTTTCTTTGATTTTTCTTTAGGTGTTCTAGCATTTCTGGCACAGTCAGCAGGACTGGTTTTGTCAGTACAGGAGATGAGTCAGACATCCCAGGAATCTGTCTCCATGGTAGCCACCAACAGCACCCCCCTCTCTCTGCATCTTTATTGGCATCCAGAAGGCTCCGGCAGTGGGGAATGGTCATCCAGAGGCACACAACCATCAAACATCATCACTCCCAGTGTTATCCTCCCTCCTTTGCTTCGCACCGCCCAGACTTCCACGCTGGCCTACAATGACCCTCCCGTTCAGGGCGCTAATGCTGTCAACCCAAACACTGTGAGCACTAACAGCCACGCGACTCCACCCCAGGTGCCCAGCTCTGATACTCGAGTTCATAACTTAGTTACTGTTCGTACTAACCAGACCAGTAGCAGCTCTAAATTTCCCAGCACCGAAATACCAGGTTTAGACGTGGTCTTTACTGCTCAAGGGGCTTCGAATCCTCTGGTTTTAGCATCCAGCTCTGGCTCAGACAGAGGGGATTCACTTGATTCACATCCAAAAAAGCCTCAGAAGCTGAATGAGAAGGAACCCAGCAAACCCAAGCAGCGACACGTTCCTGATCTGCATCCCTCCTCCTTGACCGCCCTCTCCTCTTCCTCAGTTGGTGCTGATGCTGCACGAGGCCTGAAACTCAGATCCCATGAGATGCTTGCGCACCACACCATCACCGAGCGGGAAACACATGTTTTGAATGAATCCCCCACCTCTCAGTTGGTGTTGGATACATCAGAGAGGCCTGATACCCCTGTTAAGAGCCCACCGCCCACCGCTGTATCCAGTACAGGTCTGCCCAGCGAGCCCAGTTTCAAGTCACAGAATCCAACAGTCATCCCAGCCAGCAACACTTCGGCCTTCACTGTGGAGGGTCAGGTTGTTGAGGGTAATGACACAGACAGTCCACCTGTTGAGCTCCGGATAGGGAATGTAACTGCACATTTAGAGCTGCTTTCTAACGGCAGCTCAATCGAGGAGTCGCCTGCTCAGGCGAACAGCTCAGAGTCCCCCTCCACGGCCAATGGGAACTTCCTCAACATGCAGGTACCAGCAACAACCAACGATCCCTGGAGTGCTGGAAACAGCTCGGGCCCCACCGTTGACTCCCCACCGTCTCGCATGACCATCTGCTTCAGCAGGATGGACATTGTGTGGATCGTGCTTACCATCAGTGTGCTGGTGTCCTCCTGCTGTAAGTAAAACTAGCCAGAACACACAAACTTATGTGTGTTATGTTGAGCTCAGGGTTGCATCTTCTCTACTTTAAAAGAAAATATATTTATTTTAAGGAATTGTCATGTCTATGGGATCAGATTTGTTTCAAAAGTTCCAAGCAAAACTTTTTAAGACTCAAGCAAAATAAATGATCATAAAATCAAAAATGATCAATCGTCATGAAAGCTATTAAGCTTTTGTTTAGTTAAATTCAGTGTTTTGTTTACAGTTTCCTCATCTTTCTCTCTTCTCTCTCTCTTGGTTGAAGTTCACAGTTTTTGGTTTTGACCTTTCAGGGGCGGGCTCTATTGGGGGCGCGTTCCGATTGGCTGGTCAGTTTTTGAGTGACACAGGTGTAGCCTGGAAGATAAGCATCTAGCCAGCTTCACATTTTGTGAGGACAGAACAAAGTTAATGTCACTTATCTTTAGTTTACTATAACTACTGTACTCCTTTAAACAAGACACGGTGACAAATGCTTACCTTCATTTTTTGAAGGAGTTAAAATTCCACTTTTATGCCGCTTTAGTAAAAAATGCTGCAGTCTACAGCCACTTACAGTCGAAAGCATGTATATGCAAAGGTTAAACATCTTCCAGGCTACAGCTGTGTCACTCAAAAACTCACCAGCCAATCGGAATACGCCCCTTAAAGAGCCCGCCCCTGAAAGTTTTGTGTAAGAAAATAAACCAAAACAATCAAGAATCAAAACCAAAAATTGTGAACCGCAACCAAAAGAGAGAGAAGAAAGGATGAGGATGAGTAAACTGCAAACAAAACACTGAATTTATCTAAACAAAAGCCTAATAGTTTTCATGATGGTTGATCATTTTTGAGTTTGAGATTCTTTTTTTTGTTGAATTTTTACAAATTTCTGTTTTAATTGAGTTTTTTTTTTTTGCTTGAGTCTTAAAAACTTTTGCCTGGAACTTTTGAAACAAATCTGATTCCATACATGTTACTGTGTATGATAGTGGATAATACAAACCATATTTTATATAACAAAATACTCAAATCTCATCACATTTTATCACTTAGTTTGATTTTTATCATTAATGCCTACTTTCTTGCCTCAGTTAGTGATTTCTTAGATTTCCCAGAATGCCTTTTGACAGCTGCCAGAAACCCTTTAGGGCCTGTATGTTTAGGGACGAGAGTTTTAACAAGTTGGGTTGTATCACCTAAGGCACAACACACATCTATGCATTTTGATCTGCTCTAGACTGAGAAGAAGGAATTTCTTCCAGATTTTTGTCCACGTTTTAATCCCAGCACTGATGTGATTTAATCAAACGTCTTCCAAAGTAAATGTGACTACACTGACCCATGATCTTGTGTCTCTGACTGCTGCAGCTGTGCTGCTGACTGTGTGCTGCATGAGGAGGAAGAAGAAGTCATCAAATCAGGAGAACAATCTCAGCTACTGGAACAACGCCATCACTATGGACTACTTCAGCAGGCACGCAGTAGAGCTGCCCAGAGAGATACACACTCTGGAGAGTGAGGTACAAACTCCTGACACACTATGACTCCATTACTGTTCAGCGTTGCATGAACTGAAGTGGTGGAGCTTGATGGCTCACAACTGGTCAGCAAATGTAGAAACGGCATGAGGATTCAGGTCTGCTTGCTTCATGTACTCTTCCTTTACTGGTGGCTGTATGTGCATTTTATCACAAATTAAGCAACTTTTCCACCAACGAACAGTTTTTTTATGAAAAAACTCAGATCAATTTTGAAATATACTGAAGTAAATAATCACAAGAATAACCATTTATAAAGCAAAAGCCATTTAAATGTATAGCTTAATACCTCACTTTAGACTCTATGAGTGCAGCATTTTACATACAAACAGACATTAATGAAAATGAAATGAAACAGAGGGGACGTATATATTTTAAGAGGTTTCAGGTTTTCTGGCAGAGCATCCCACATATTAGGAGCCTAAAAACTTAGTGTTGATTTTCCTTATTTAGGTTGATCCCACTAAATGTAAAGAAAACCTGACCCTGAAGAGCTTAGATGTATCAGTAGCTTATAGTACATCTGCAGATCAAATGTATATTTTTACTGTACAAATAAGAAAAAAGGGTCTTTAACAGGAAGTCAGTCTGATAAATAAAACCAACAGTTCACCCTTTGCCTAAAAAGACCTGTGCTCACTCAAGTTTTAAAAGGCAAGATTTACTTAAGCTAAAAAAACATCCATCCATCTGTTACCTGTGCTTATTCTGATGCAGGGTCAGGGTGGTGCTGCAGCATAACCCAGTTTCCATCAAGTGAGAGTCAGGATGCAAACTAAACAACTCACCGGTGCTTTAAAAAAATATTAAAGTTGTTTTAGTTTCCTGCAGGTTACGTTAGCTACAGTGGCATAAAAATAAAGCCCAAGTTAAAGAAGTATTAAAATAACTTGTGTCATATTATTATAAGATATCTCATTTATTTGCTGTCATTCTTACCAATACCTGGTTGTCCTCATCAATTAGCCTGTATGTCTGCCACTCGCAGGGTTTAGGTTGTAAAAGCACAAAAACTCAGCTTTTTTTCTTTCTCTTGTATCTCTTTGCCTGCATAAATTTGTTTGTCCAGTTTGTCCAGCGTTGTGTTTTATGTCATCATGTTTGTTTGCAATATTTTGGACTGTTTGGACTGTGCTGTTCTCTTTGTGACCTGTTGTTTATTAACACGTATAAAATACACAACTTTGCAGATAATTTCACTAAAATTTACTGACGATTCTTTGTGATTATCTAAAACACACAAATATTTGAAAGAATATTGCCTGTAAATAATTTGCTGTGAATAGCCTAATTATAAGAGCTGAGACGTCCCACTGTTTGGTGCATTACAGTGCCATCTGTTGGAGAATGTACATACCAGTAAAACCAGCACGGCCCACCTTCCCCCTCTGTCACTGCTTGCTCTGTTTGCATGTATTTATTTATCATTTTCTCCCAAATAAACATTTTTTTGTATGTTTCCTTCCTTTTATTTTGCTGTTGTCCCTCTCTTTACATTCATTTTGGCGAGTCAGGAAAGAGAAGCTGAGTGTGGATCATGTGTGGGACGCCTCTGGTGACACTCAGGTGTTGCCCCCCCCCACCCCCAGTTTAGCATCATTCCCATGCTTCTCTGGTGCGATAGATGGATGCCAGTGCTCTCACTGTGACCTAATCATGAACCTGGTTTGATTTGATCAGACCTCGGGATAAAACAACCTCATTTCTGTTGTAAAATAAATCATTTAGTGTTTCTCACCTCCCATCCTCCAGCGGCACTTCAATACTGCTGACTCACCATAATCCTCCTCCCACACCTGAAGTCTGTCTGCTGCTTCTTTTCTTTTGAGTCATCCCTCTCTTTTGTTTCTCTATTCATCAAGCTTTTGTCAGTATCTTTGTTCATCATTTCCTCAAAGACCCCAGGGAGCATCAAACCCACATTTTAGCCCTTTTGCTTCCGTGCTGAATTTGTAGACCAGTTACAGTAGGTCGCAGTTTTTACTCCAGCGGCAAACTTTGAAAATAAACCAGCTACTGCTTGGCAATATGCACATAGACTTAGTTTTGTGTGTGTTTGCCTATGTTTGCAGGAGCAAGACACCTGTCTACCCCCTAATGGCGACTACAGCGGCAGTAGCGTGATCCTGGTTAACCCTTTCTGCCAGGAGACCCTCTTCATCAATCGAGACAAAGCTTCTGCCATATAAAGATAGATCCCCTTCTTTAATTTCCCCTTCTGTCGTTGTCTATTTTATATATGTGGTAAATATTCAGAGACTTTGACTTTATACTGTATATAACAAACACAAAAGAGCAACCTGAAAGAAGAGCGATGTAAAGGCACTATTTACTATGAGGATGCACCTGCATATTTTTCTGATGTAGATTTTCTACAAATGGTTTAATTGTGATAAAGGTTTCTATTGTCTTTATATAATACAGAATATTTATGTGGTTTTGTTGCATTACAGTGGCTTGATGATCAGTAAACATGATATTGCCACATGAAATCTGCTTTAGAAAAGAATGTGCTATGAAACTCGAAAAGCTGTACTTTTTATCTATATTTTTTCTTTTAAAATCAAATCCCAAAATGCTTATAGCCTGTTGAACTTGAATATAGCACCTACATATTTATGGGGAGGGCAGACGTATGTGTAAATATGGATAAAAAATTCAAGGCCTGTGTTTATCAAACCTATAGAAAACGTGGGTATGCGTGCCGCAAAATGTAAGGTGAATGTGCTTGAATGACTAATATTTATAACAGAAGCATAAAAGAAATTATCAGAAATTCACAGTAAATAAGCAACATTTTTCAGTCTTTGGATGGTACCATTCAAAGACTTTTTTAACATATGTTTCCAGATTTTAAACATTTTCTTTGTCTAATTGTTTTTAAAAAACTAATCAAATATTCTCAATAAAAACTTAAAAATATTTCCTTCTTGAATATCTCAAAGCTGGCTTTACATTATGATGTCAACAAAAACTATTCTGATTCAAATTTAAACTCAAAAACACACCATTGACATTAAAGCTGTTTCATGTTGAAGTTAATGGTAGTATAAATAAGGACAAAGTGATGAGATATTAAATTAAATAAAGTGTGCAAAATGAAAAAAAAAATCTTAAATTTAAGGTTAATTTAGCATGTTAAAGAAATTATGCTGAAGAAAGAGTGATAGAAATGAATTACCTGTACAGTAGTTCACCTGCACAGGACTGCAGAAAACAAACTACATGACAACCTGCTGGAAATACAAACGTACGTAATTACACATCTGCTACAGTTTTTAATCTACAGTGAACATTAAACTGGAGGTTTTTGCATTAATTATGGACATAGAATGATTTACAACTTCAAGTTAGTTTGATAAGTACAGGCCGAGATTTTATTGATCAGTATGGACAAAATATATCTAAGAGTTGGACATGGAGTGATTCTGTGTAAAAGCACTGATTTAAAAGGATTTACCCCAACGTGTCACCAGCTTCTCTAAAGAGGGAATACATTGATGTCTTAATTTTCTGTGTTGGCCCTTTATAAATCTGAGTGTGGGTGAGTGTGTGTATGACTGCTGTTTGTGCATGGAGGCACACTTTGTGCACTAAAGTATGACCAAATGAGCTGAGATGTCCCGCTTAACCACATATAATGGTTACTTAAGTCAAACAAGACTTTGTATTGCTGTCAGCTCAGTTTGATCTTTCTGTCTTTGTGTGTCTTTTACTGTGTGCCTCTGAATGTGTCTGTCACTTGTCTGTGTTGTGGAATGGCTACTGGTCGTGTCCCAGTTTGAGAACGTTTCTCAACACTGTAGGAAACAATTGCTACTGTAAATGTTTCGCTCCATAAACGTGCTTGTTCTCTAAATGTGTTTATTGAAGCGTTGAATGATTGTGAGCTAGTCACGTGACCACATACAATGTGTTAGGCTGTAATGACCATTAAACACTGCGACATATGGAATGTGTGCTGAATATTTCCCGTGAGCACATGCAGATGTGGTTTGCTTAAGAAAAGTGCATTTGAATATTTTGTTTTATTATTGAACCTTGGTCCTCATCATCATACTCACATGGCATTGCTGTAGTTTTATTCAATATTCAATGCTGCCTGCCTCTGTTGTTGCTAAAGGTTTTACGTATTGTGCGACGTTCTACAATCACAAAGTCAAAAGGTAATGTTGAATGACCCAAACATAATTATGTCTCCTTCTTTAGATGCTCACAGCTGGGCTTGTTGTTTTGCACGCTCAAAACATGAATATTTTACAAAAAGTTTAGTGGCCCGGTGGAGCAGTGTTCAACATGATGTATTTTTTGTACTATAGTATATACACTGTCCTTTTTACTGCTGAGCAATAAAACAAACAAAAACATTTTGATTTACTCCTCATTTCCTGATTTATTCTCTTAAAACTTTGGTCAGAGGATTTTCCCAAGAGATTTTTTATGAGACTACTTTGCTTTTCCTAAATCAGTGATGCATTCAGACTACGTGTACATGTTATAAGTGTTAGCTTACTAAAAACAAAGCTGTATATGCAGTATTGCCAACCACAGCACATCTATTGATGAAGCGAGCTGGAATTTTCTCTTTGTTCCAACACTGGTTCCAGTGTTGCATCTGGTCCAGTGACCCTCCCCTGTTCCTGATATGTAATGTTAGTTAAATCATTCGTTTAATGCTGAAAGGATGCGTTACTTCCAGTTTCTTTGGAAATCTGGAAGTAACGCTCCATAAAAACATGACAGATCTAAAGATATTTACCTTTTGATGTCATTTTAATAATTGAAAAGATTCATAAGTGGCAAGTGGCAAACTGATTTAGTTCAAACAAACCATAACTCGTTGTTGACTTGTTGGAGTTTTAACATATTCATATGAGTGTAGTTTGTGGTTTACCATCCTGTTTACACAACCTGTGTTATTGTTATGTACAAAAACAGTACATAACTTAAATTAAATAATTAAATTAATTTATACATACATGCTAGCTGGAGAACTTAAAAGAGTACATCAAATCTTACATAATCTTACCTCTATATCTTCCGATATTAGTTGCTAAATAATTTATTTATGTTGTAGAATGACAGTGTAATGATACATGTTTATAGTTTCTTCATTTATACAAATTTGAATGAGCTCATGTGGTGGCAGTTATATAGCTATAAATGTTTACACTTATCTAGAATTAATTTAATTCTAAGGGTTTTTTTTAGACAGAAATACTATTAAAATTGTATTTTAAACAATTAGTTGGTATTAAATAAACGCAGTTTTTGTATTTTTATTTTATTTCTGCAGCTCACCACATAGCACATCCGGTTCAGGGAGGAAGTGTTTCCGGGAGACAGTGCAGGTTTGTCAAGTAACCCGTGCATGGCATGGTTGACAGGATAGTTAACGACTCAGACCGGGAATCAGGGCAGATATTTTTATCAGCTTCTAATAGAAGTTAAACTGTCTGAGAGTGAAGCGACTCAATCTTTTCTGGTTGTCTCAGTAGCTGCCTTTAGTTGCCAGAAGCAGATTTTCTCACTTGTCATTGCTCGGTTAGCTGACTAACGGTCGTTAACGTTGTTCTGTGAAAATGGCGGATGTACCAACGGAGAAAAGCCTAGATGATTTCTTTGCCAAGCGAGATAAAAAGAAGAAGAAAGAGAAAGGGAAGGGGAAGGATTCAGTCCCCGGGCCAACGACAACTGTGCTGAAAAAGAACAAGAAAGAGAAGGAGAAGTCTACGAAAAACGAGAACCTGGACGCTCAAATTGATAAGGTAAGCTACGCTATTCTCGCAACTTTTTTAGCCTCATAAACGTGCTTGCCAAAAAGTCATTATAGATTTTGTATCCAGATTTTAATAAGTGCCGTTAGAGGTGTCCCTCACGACTCGACGTGATTTCTTGGGTTGTGCCCATTTGTGAATAAACGTCACGGGTTTACATTTTTACAAGACGAAAGAAAATGCCGGTTGCTAGCTAGCATATGGCTGCCTCTTACACACATTATCACGGGGTACAAAATTAGGCACCGGCTGTGTCTTAGGATGGTCTTAAGATACGTTTCTCCTCATCAGATTTATTTTATTTCTTCATTAATGTGGTGTCATTTATTTTTACTCTTGTTGATTCAGCCATTCGACAGTATGTACCCCGATTGTTCCAGCAAGGCCCCATGTCGGTTTGCTTTTACAGTTTTGCTATATTTTAGCTTATAATAATTATAAACCCAAATCATGAATTGGTGAGTAAACTGCATTATTTGTGAAGAGGTGAAGCTACTAATCACTCTTGTTGGTACTGTTCAGTTGTCATGTTTGGCCTGATGATCTATTGCTTTATATTACTGTCCAGAGATGCTTTTCCACGTGGCTTGCTGTAAAACTCTCAAACTGAAAAGTTAAAGGGTATTTTATCTGTTATATGCATGAAGTAATGTTTCCTTCTATCCAGGAGGACGAGGAATGGAAAGAGTTTGAGCAGAAAGAAGTGGATTACACTGGGCTTCGGCTTCAGGCTTTACAGATAAGGTGAAAACCAAGTGTTACTGACATTCGCATTTACTCACATGACTAGAATAAGGATGATCAGTTTTTAAAAAACCTTTATTGTTGGTAAAATAGTTTTGTGGAGCATTTGCAGGAGATGAAGCTTCCTGAGGGTCAAACACGTCTTTCTGAAGCTGCTCTTGTGTATAGTGTCGCAGTCCTCAGGCAACAGATTTAAATAATCAATAATAATTATAATAAAAAGGAATCACAAATGTTATAATTCAGTTCAATTCAATTTTATTTATATAGACCAGTATCGCAACAAAGATGTTTCAAAGGGCTTCACACACATTTAATCACATAACATCCGACATTACACACAATAACACAAGTAATAACTACACTAAACTATGCAGAGCCAGGACATCCCTGTCCTTTGACCCTCCTTCTCTGTAAGGAAAAACTCCTCAAAAAACCCAGTTGTGGGGAAGAAAATGAAGAAACCTCATGGAGCAATCTTTGAAGGAGAGATCCTCTCCCAGGACGGACAAGCAGATGTGTCTAGAACTGTTATCAATGAGCTCATCTATATTATAAAATAACAGTTCAGGTCTGTAGCTTGCAGCGGTTGGTCTTCATCCAGACAGGGGAGTGGGGGGTAGGGGATCATGAGGTCCAGATGAAGAGACGGTAAGGGCCCATAGGTCAGGACAGGAGCACAGACTGGATCAGCTGAGGTCCCCCAGAGGGGAGTGGGAGAGAGGGGCACCATGTGAACAGCAATGAACTAATCCAAGTTTATAGAATATTATATTAAATGAATAGAAGAGGAAGAGCAGGTGAGAGCAG
>JBAMIG010000019.1:6305719-6317006 GCA_037177335.1 Kiunga ballochi
TGTGTCAGAGCATGGAGACAACAAAAACCTGCTGGATACCGGCCCTCCAGGGATTCAGTTTGACACCCCTGCTCTAAGGAATGTGAATTTAACAGTGTTTGGAAACTGAATTCTGTTTTCCAGAAAAGCAAGGATCCATGTTAACCCTCGGCATGCCAACCTGCCGTCCTTCTCAAATGCTTTTCATCTTTTATCATTAAAGGGGTTTGGAGTTTTTTCAGACATGATTAAAGTCTCAATTCTTTTGGAAGACAATAAAAGAATCATAAATAAAAACAACTTCTCACATTTTTATTGTTTAAGATTATTATTACACCTCCACAATGATCCTGTCATTCAAGCTTCATCTGTGCCTTCAAGGTAGACCTTATTCATGGATTGCGCCAGAAACTCCAGCTGATCCAAAATGCTGCAGGAGGGTTCTGATGAGATCTTATTTCTCCAGTTTTTATTTTATTTTAGGATAAACTTTCATTCATTATAGCTAAGCTCCATTGTAACAGTATATCACAGATCTCAGTTCCACACAGAGCACTTTGCCCTCAGACAGCAGGTTTACATGTGGTTCCCAGTATCGCTAATGGTGCTTTTCCACTAGTGCTACCAGAGGTGTGGACTAAATTAAGCATGAAACATAAACACTTTGTTAATTTTTTTTACCTAAATTTATATTAATCAGGGTAGAGGGGACAAGATAAGTTATATCTTTGTTTTTCTTTGATTTTGGGTAAAATCTTTCCAGATTTTCCCCCAACCACATTTTTTCCTGGAAGTTAATGGTTCCCAGATATCCTTCCAGTTTCTGATCGTCTTGGACAGTTCTTAACCCAGTTTTAGTCGTTTCGTCTAAGATGCTTTATGCATGTCAGTGATTTAACCCACCTGAAACAGACGACTGAACCAAGTGTCTGTCAACATTGTTTTTTGTCACCTGTACATAACCTCCTGCCTACTGAAAGATGACCGCCCATGCAAGAATTACCCAGTAGAAGGCTCCAACATGTGTTCTTAGTTAAATCCACTGTGCGATTATTTTTAGGCCAGGTGAGTATTTACACGATATATACACAAGGCTAATTTCTTGAGAGACAATTAACACAGAAAGCAAATCAAAGCAAATCAAATGTGAAATTTAGAATCTACTAAAAGAAATACTATTGCTGTGCAAAAACAACCTATGATCCTGTGACTCAGCCTCTCTTTGTTTAATGGTTAGCATGTTGGTGAACACATATCCTCTGCATTGAGTATTTTGAGCTGTAAGTTAAAAGAGTTCAGGATCAGAGTCCAATTTTGTTTAAAGACACGCAATTGCAAAAGTTAGTTGACTTTGACATCGATTATCTCTCGCTGATATTTTCTACAGACTGCAGGATAATATATCTCGTCCTCCTGAGTAAACCAACACAAAGATTTTATACATACATGCAGGCTGAAAACCACACAGAAATCCTTTGTTTTTCACAGGAATTTTTAAAAATAAATGATAATATATTCAATAATAAATTGCAGTGGATTTTTTTAAGTGTTTGTGGTGTACTGGGAAGAGAGCTGGTCTGCAGTCTGCAACAAATAAGGACCTGCACACCCAAAATATTTAATGTCTCATTCACTCGTTTGTATTATGATGCCTTTCTATTTTTGTATTTTCAGATACTGTTGGGGGGGGGAATCAAATGATCTAATAACAAACACATGAAATCATTAAAACAACCTTTTCACAACAGCTTTTTATTGTTTAAAGATGGTGGGATTTACTCTCATCCTGCTGCTGAACCTAATCAGCTCAGTCCTCCTTTTTCTGAAAAACAATGAAGAAACACAAATCAAATCATTTGCTTGCTTATTCTCTCTATTAAAAATGCAGTTTTCTGCATTAATATTGTAATATTCTATGTTGACATGTAAAATGGAAACTGGCTGGATGTTTTTACCTTGTTTACATGTTCATCTGAGGACGGAGGAGAAAAACCATATGTGTTCTCTAGACCACTCCAGTAGTCTATTGAGAGCTCCGTTTAAAATACGACAGACAATATTAGAGATCTTAATGCATAATACTTGCAATCTGTACACTGAACATGGTAAATAATATTCACACAATTTGCATAAAATGTGGAATTCATGATGTTCTGATCCGAACTTTGACAAAAAAGCTGCAGACGTTCAGAATCTGGAGTACACACACACACAACATGTACAAAGCTACCTTTTCTGCTTCTGTCTTGTGGGGTTTAGGTGTTGCTGGAACTTCTTTATTTTGCTGAAAATGCAATAAAATAAAACTTTTCTTGACTGTATAATCTAAAGATGCTATTGAGCTTTTAAAAAACGGACACATGTCTTTTAATCCTTACATTTGTTTTATTTTTAAGCCCTTTCTTTTACTTGAAGAGCAATATTACTGAGATTGATTATTACACATAGCTTAGTTGTGTAATTATTATCAACTTTAACATTAATAAGGCTAAATCTGGAATTGAACCATTTCTTACCTTTGAGATGGTTTTATCTGGGAGAGGTGAAGAGAAACCCTCAGTGTTTTTTGGGGGGGACCTGGTGACATTCAACTGGGATGGAAATAAAACCATAACACTCATATAAGGTGGTTTGTATTTTAATCTTTTGTCCCAATTTGTCTCCCACCTCTCAAAAAGTGTTTCCTTAGTATATCAGGAGTGAAGTCTACATACCGTTACAGTGTCATCAGTATGGTTTGTTTGCTCTGGAATCTATAAGAAGGACAATGCACTTTAATAAAACCATTTATATCCACTCTCATCATTACACAGCTTTACATATGTGTGTTTGTTTATCCTTGCAAGACTTGGCCACAAAAAAAAGCAGCAAAAGAATCTAAAATAGATAGATGGTTTACTTTTTCCACACTGATAGAGCAAAAGCAAGAGAGAATAAATCCTCTTTTCATTATTTTAACAATGAAATGAGAAGGATTCCAGTACTTCCAGTTGGGTAGTTGAACTTTAAGTTACTATGATATCAGCAGAGCAGTAATAACTGTGTTAAAGGGATAAAATGTGCTTCAGAAGTTTGGTGCAAGTCAATATTTGATCACATGGGGAAATCAATTCCCGGTACATTTTCCAATATCCAAACCACTGCATCGAGAGCAGATGGTCAGGTATTCTGTAAACAGCAGTAAATACATATTTGACCAGTATTTCCCCTAAATGCATCTAACATTTTGTTTAAATTGGAGGTCAATTTACCTCAGCTCAAACTGTGGACCATCAAGCGGACAAAAAGAGAAGCTTTCACATGTCTACGCACCATTGAGGAGTTCATTGTCATGTTCTGCCCACGTAGTACTGACATCTCACCAGGATCAATCTGAAAATGTTATTTTAGAAGCAGTTTGCATCATTCGAGAGGAATAGTTTGTGTTATATGCTTAGAAAAGCTGGAATACATAGAGATGAAGATATAAAGTAAAGAAAATATCCTACATCAGTGAATTTTGAGCTTTAAATTTGAATAAAAATATCTTATTTCATTTTGGAATACTTTCAGAATTAAAATTTAGGAATTATCAAATGAACAACACGTAGTAGCGTTTTAAATAAAAATACAACAATACAACAACTTATAGCATATATATATATATATATATATATATACATATATATATATATATATGTATAAACAAACCAATAATTAAATATAGATTATTATAACAAACACTGGTTTACACAAGCATTATTTACATTTCTTTACCTCATACAGGTTTATTGTCCTCTCCTTTGGCTGTGCTACCAGAACATATCCAGTCAAACAAAACAGTGTGAGACCCCTCATCTTGAAACCAGACTGGACCTTTGTTTGCTGGTGTAACTGGTATAACTGGTATAACTGTTTTGTAGTGCATATGCTATGTGGTGGACTTGGTTTTATGCTCCCATTTAGACTAATATCAAAGTCCAGCTGACTCACCAGGTTTGTTTTCCCCCCGTTTTCATTGATTTTTGCAAGGTCCTCTTGAAAAATCAAAGCACTTTTTTATCTGACAGAGCGCAGTTTTGATACTTTTTTAATGTACAAATTGTTTGTATTATGTAAAGCACTTGTGCTGATTTGTAAAAAGGGCTGTGTGTAAGTGTGAGTAATTATGTCTGTTTTGGTTTTAAGAAGGCTCTATAAGAATGTAAACTTTTAAAATGTAGACTATAACAGACTTTATCTCTTTGCCAAAATATTACAGATTTTTTTTTAATTGAATTCTTATAATTAGGTCAATTCACTTATAAAACCCAAAAGGGCTTAACTGTCTATATTTTATATTCTGTATACAGTTTGTTATAATTTTATACTTCATGCCTAAGTACAATAAACATGGTGATATTTCATTTTCCTCACTAAAACAAAGGTGGATGATTTAAGGCAGATGATTTTTCACTAAATACCAGAATCCATCCACTCCATGGCTTATTGATATTTTTTCTTTTTTCGTGAATATGTCTTGTTTTGTCTTCGCAAGTTACAAGGGGTAAACTCATGGCATTTCTGCCCTATTTTATAGATTTTTATATCCAACCATCAGGTGTTTTATTTAGGCCTAATAGATTTATAAAGCATGCCTAATAATGTGAGGAAATATAGAGACGTTTAATTTGTAAATTGCTACATTTGCAGGGGATTATATATTTTCCGACAACTGGGATTCTTAATCTCATAATATAACCCCAGCATTCTGAATAATAAAGAAAGATTAAAACATCTGGTAGTAAATTATGAGACGGGATGATGTGCATTTAAAATAGAGGGGTGAACTGGAGGAAGGCGTTGCGTGGTAACGCTGGTTGCCATGGTAACCAACTAAATAGACCGAAAGAAAGTAGGTACAGGAGCAGGACAGTGACGGGTAATTTCGCCTCAATTGCCTCATAAAACAACTCATTTTTTTGTTTGTATATTTTATCACTTTTCTCTGCTAGCTTCATTTTCTCGCGTTAACAGGACGGAATGAAGAGTCAGAGCGGGGAGGTCGCAGTTTTCCTCCGGATCAGGCCAACAGCAAACTTCGCCCAGGACCTCATTGAAATTCTCCCAGATGGGCAGGTTGTTAAATCATGGTTAATAATTGTTTATATTAAAAAAAAGGTCTTGTTGAAAGTTGGTTTTATTTCTGTTGAGTAGACCTGAAGGAAACATATAATTGTATGTGTTTTTGTCATGTTGCAGCAGGAAGTAGTCCACACAGGTGTTATGAATAGCTTTAATTGCGCTACATTACTTTAAATGGACCATTTCCAAAGCCGCCATATTGCTCCATGTTTACTGAATGAGTGGCTTTGGTTATGTTTTACTCCTGGATATTTGTTTTCTTCCAACTGCTCTAAAAAAAAATCATCTAAAAAGAAATTAATTAAATTTAATTAATTTTTTAAAAAGTTGTTTTTCAAAGTACAAATAATAATGAAACTCCCACTCCCAACAAATTCACATCTTCCCAGTTTGTGTTTGTAATTTTATTTAAAAGGTCTCAGTTTGTGTAAGGGATTGTTTGCATTTTTTTTATTTGTGGTCCAAACATTAGTATTGGATAAATCCTGAAAGGTTAAGTAATTTTAAACCTGAGTAATCCAACTTTTCTCTTTCTTCATCTCCATTTCAGACAATAAACATTCATCAGGGAAAAAACTCCAAGAAGCTATTGGATTTCAGAAAAAGTCACGTGACCTCCTGGTCATTTCAGCTGGAAAGGATCTTACATAATGTCTCCCAAGAAGAAGTGTACACTCAGGTGTGCAAAAGGGTGGTATTGGGAGCACTGGATGGCTATAATGGTAAAGTTATTTTTCAAACAAAAGCCTTCAGTTTTGTTTTGTGCTGAGCTCATGACAGCAGTCTCATGCTTCTTTTTTTTATTTTAATGCACACACCAGGTACAGTAATGTGTTTTGGACAGACAGGTGCTGGAAAAACCTACACAATGACAGGATCCACACAGTCTTACAAGCGGAGAGGAATCATTCCTCGGGCCATCCAACAGGCAAGATCATGAATAAAATACTTATGCTGAATAACTTACAGATAATTTTAGTAAATTTAGTCATTTCCATATTTAATGTGATATCCAGGTGTTCCAGGAGGTGGAGAAAAGGACTGAGCACACCTTTTCCGTGCACCTTTCATACCTGGAGATTTACAATGATACTCTAGTGGATCTGCTGTCGTCATTGCAGGAGGCACCACACCTGTCTTCTCAGGGGATGATGGTAATGGAGGAGCCCGGCAGAGGGGTGTTCATCAAAGGTCTGTCTCTTCACCCTGTTCACAATGAGGAAGAGGCTCTTACACTGCTGTTTGAAGTAAGCTGTAAAAAGATTATACATGTTTAACGTTAATCTTTGGTTAGTCCAGATCACATGGTAGTGTGAATTTTATCATAAACAAACTTAAATCTTATTTAAATTGTTTTCCTTTTCTCAGGGTGAACTAAATCGTATTATTGGATCCCATGACTTAAACAGGAAGTCATCCAGGTCACACTGCATCCTAACGCTTTATATTGAGGTTTTAAACTTTAGTTTTTAGTTTAATTGTTTCGTATAGCTATCATTCTTTAATGTAGTGCATGATTTTTCTTTTTAATTGTAACCAGTCTCATTCACGAGCATTGTCTGATGCCAAGTACATCACTTCCAAGCTAAATCTGGTGGATTTGGCTGGTTCTGAGCGGCTAAAAAAAACTGCAGTACGTTTAAGAAACACTTTACTCCTTTAGCTTTCCTCCCAAGTTAAAGAGGGGAGAAGGAGAACCAAAAAGTTTTCTTTCTTCATCTTATTGTCTTTCCAGTCAGATACAGCAGGCCAGTTGATAAAGGAAGCCATGTACATCAATAAGTCCTTATCATTTCTGGAGCAGGCCATTCTGGCGCTCGCAGACCGTCACAGAGACCACATTCCCTTCAGGCAAACTAAACTGACACATGCCCTCAAGGATTCCCTGGGTAAGACCACATAATGCCTTACCTTTTATCAGTGTTTACACCAAATATGTTGCAATCATTTCTTTTGGCTTTCTTTGGTATCAGTTCCAATAAAACGTATAAATTATAGCATTTGTTTTTCGAAGGAGGGAACTGCAACACCGTATTCATAGCAAACATCTTCGGTGAGGCATCCCAGATAGAAGAAACGGTACAAACAATAACAAACAATAAAATGAGCCTTTTGTTTCTCTGCTTTATATTCTTTCAAATCTTAATTCATGCAGCATTCATTTTTGCAGCTCTCTACTTTGCGTTTTGCCAGTAGAATGAAGTGTGTGCAGATCAGCCCTGCTGTAAATGAACATGTAGATCCATCAGTGAGTTAACAGATATTAAACACACCTAGTCATCAGGAAGACATGGTGCTGCAGTCTGTGTTGGTAACACATTTATGCTTTGAACAGGTTAAAATTATGCAACTTCAGAAAGAAGTACAGATGTTAAAGGATGAACTGACTGTATTCAACACACTGGTGAGATGGTGCATATTTAATTTACCTCATTAGTTTTTATTTTGTAGAAACCTTTTCAAATAAATGAAAAACAATATTAAGGTGGTTTCAAGGTTATAACTGTGAAAACTGTAGACCTTTAGAGATTATATTAGGTAAAAGTAAGTATTTCATTTGGTTAACATTTAAATTTAACAGCTTGGTTTTCCCATCCCACCAGGTAAAGCGATCAGATGTTGCATATGAGCCTTTTTCTGAGGCCCAGCAGGCTGAGATCCAGAGCCAGGTTCAGGGATACCTTGATGGAAGCCTGAAAGAAATCAGTGTGAGAATGCAATAAATAACATGGCTATTTAACTTTCTCTGACATTAAATATCTTATCTGCATTTTCTTTTATTGTGAAAATTTTAAACATGTTATGATTTCCTTTGACAGATCACCAGTACAAGGCAGGTTCAAGCAGTTTTTGCCCAGTTCAAACTAGCTGTGCTGTGAGTTTCTTGTCTGCAGCTTCATAATATTTTCTAACTGCAGAACCATGATTTAAATGTAAACATTTGTAAATGTTTGGTGAATGCTTATTTCCAAAATATGTGTTTATATGCATTTGAACAGAAAACAGGAGCAGAAGGTGAAGGATCAACTGTGTCAAACCTACAACTTGGTTAAGAAGAACCAAAATGGTAATGCAGCTGCAGTCAAGGTCAAGTTACCTTTTGTACATGCATATTGAGTAGCCATACCATAATAATAATAATAATAATAATAATAATAATAATAATTATTATTATTATTATTATTATTATTATTATTATTATTATTATTATTATTGATAAATAAAGTCCCATTCACCTATTCTGATTTGTTTTGTGAACAGTTCATTGAAACTGAGCTTAATTTGAATGTTGTGCCCTCCTGCAGGAGTTGAATACCAGGAGCAAATCGGATGACATGGAGGCTGATAGCTTTGCATCGTCACCAAAACTGTCCCACAATACAGGTTCAACCAAATCCAAACCTAAGCAGTCCAGAGATGGACAGAAGTAAGTGAAAAGCTCTGCAAGTGAGGGAAAACATCATCCTATGTGTCAGATTTGCCCACATACACATAATATACATGTTAGAAATGTATCTTTATCTTTCACTTTTAAATCAAAGATCGTCACCATAATAAATAAATAAACTAATAAGCTGTATGTTAAATACAAAGACCCCAAAACTCTCCATTAGCTTTTTGTTTGTGGATCTTAATGAGTGCCAACAGCTATTGTGACATGACTACACGTGGATCTAAAGGAAGGCAAATATTAATACTTGTAAACATTTTTACAACATAATTTCCAACATTAAAAGTTAAAAGGCCATTAATTAATGCAATTTGTAATTAAATTTTAGTCATATGTCCATTCTTGTGTATCAGCACCATAAGTGGATAATATGACAACATTGAACTTGTTACATGTGTTTATCATTCATGAAATAAAATGATCATCTGGATCTGAGGTCATATTAGTTAAGTCTGAAAATCTCAAACCAAGATTAAATGCATTAATTATGGATAACCAGGTTTGGATGGTCTTCTTACCTTGTTGCATGAAATTTCCAAGGATGACTGACAAGTTTCACTGAACTCAGAGAAAAATGAACAAAGGAAGCAAAACATCATTTCCAAAAAAAAAGGTTGGCCCTGCAAAGCTCAGA
The DNA here is from genome assembly GCA_037177335.1 of Kiunga ballochi. Lineage (NCBI taxonomy): Eukaryota > Metazoa > Chordata > Actinopteri > Atheriniformes > Pseudomugilidae > Kiunga > Kiunga ballochi. The sequence goes on from JBAMIG010000019.1 coordinate 6,314,887, forward strand.
CCTCCAGTGAGATGGATGTGCTGGAGAGAAACTCTCTATAGTTAAAACAGATTTAATAACAACTTATTCTGGACTAAAGTAAATGCTGTGACATTGTGTCATGTTGTTGAATCAATACCACGGTGAATACAAGCTATCATCAGAGCTTCAGGTAGTCCAGTAAAGTTTCACGTATTAACCTGAAAGTCTCCTAATATTGGACAATGTGATTCTCCAGTCAGAGCCCGAGACAGGGAGGAGACCCTCCAGTTTTAATAAGCCATCTGGAAAACGCATCAAAATCAAAGCTGAATTCTGTTCAGACACACAAGAGGGAGCCACAAGACCCGGACAGTGAAACCCAGGATAAATCCCTAATGTGTGCTGATAAGCCCATTCTGTCTGAGTATGTGTCTATTATGTAATAATTAATTAGGCCACATTTCTTTGATGGATAGATGGAACATTTACTGTGTGCTTTTATACTCTATTAAAATTTGTGCTCTCTTGGTGAAGGTCTCCTCCTACCAAAGCAGAAGCTTTTGAGAATTTCAAGTTGGGACAAGGTTGCAAGATTAACCTCACCCTAAAGGAGAACAAAGCTATCCTGCGAGAACGTCACGGTCTTCTTCGGCAGCTCACAGAAGAGATCAACGCTGTCAAGAGAGAGATGGACGACACCACAGCTACCTTACGTCAGCATGAGCATGAGATGAGAGGACCAGGTACTTCACATCATTTGCTGTCACTAACACAGCTAGAAGCTTTGTGCCATATTTTATCATACATTTCAAAGAATATATTTTAAAATATTCAACCAAAAATAAATGAGATAGTTGGTTTATATTGACAGATGTATCTGTGATACTAAAAGTCTGTTTATAATCTTGTATAAATGGGAACTTTAACTTCCATTCATCGTTTTTGTTGCCACCGTTTACTTTATTCACTCACTAGCAGTCGGTGCAAAGTTCAGAGTTTGCTTCTGTGTTTTGAACCCAGAATGTGTCTGGAAACAAACACACACACCACCTCTCCTGTTCCCAACATGTCTACAGTTAGTAATGTTCTCAACTAGTACTTCTGCTGCAAGATCTTAATTGGATGTTTTTTATCTGCATCATCTTCTTCCTGTCTCTCCTCTTATTCTGCTTTTGTTCCTTTTGCTAATTGTATGTCAGGTATACCACATTGTCCCCGTAATTTCTCATGATATTACTCATTTTCTGAATGAAATGTGGGATACCTAAACCCCTTCTTAGAAAAGGAGAGGGCACGTACACACACAACCGATGCAAGAGATGGAGGAAACCATCCAAAACCGATGAAGTCATCCAGTGTGAAGCATAAGTGGACCTTAAAAGAGGTTGTCACATTTTCTCTGCATCGGTTTAGATCTGTTTGGTTTCAGACTGGGACTCGGGGCTGCAGCAGATGGAGGCCTCTTTACTAACGCGCCTTGGAGACCTTAGAACAAAGTACCAGCAGAGACATGAAGCTTTTTGTGACATCAAAGCAGAGGTCAACTACTGTCAACATCTTGTGGATCAGTGCAGGGTGCGCCTGCTCTCTGGTCAGTACTCCAGATATATTTCATCACTTGTTTTTCACAACTTTTAAAGACTGCAGTCGAGGTTCTTGAACTAACCTGCGCTCTACATGTGTGCCCCAGAGTTTGAAGCGTGGTACAAGCAGCACTTCCAGTCGCCCAAGGAGCCGAACATCGCTGTGAACCAGAGCCACACAGAAGTGAGTTTATCTTGTACTTTGATTTATATATAACCTCTGGGTAAATAATGCTTTTCCAGTTTCTTGCTGCTTATCTGGGGTCAGTAGCAGCTTTAACATGAACATCCAGCTCGTCCGGGAGGATCTAACTCATTCCTAGGTCAGCAGAGATTTATTCCCTCCAGCATGTCCTGGGTCTTCCCCAGAATCTACACCTGATGTGAAATACCCAGAAATATTTAAATCCAGGTTAAAGACTCACCTGTTTTCAGCTTCAAGTTTCCATTTGACAGTATTTTAAGTTTTTATGTTTCTGTAATTGACTCTTTTAACCCTTTAATGCCTGAATTAAGAGTAACTGGGCAGAGACATCTCATTTTTTAAATCTAAGAACTTTATTTGACCCTTTAACT
>JBAMIG010000019.1:6317500-6329750 GCA_037177335.1 Kiunga ballochi
TCCTGCTGTCTGGTGGTCACCAGGGTCCAGGAGACCAGTATCATGTGGTAAACAACAACATTATGAGTAAAGTTTCTTCCATAAAGTGATGCAACATGTCTCAGAAACACTATGGCTCAAATATGTGACATCAGGCCATAAGGGGTTAATTCAATTTCTTTTAATTTAAATAACATTTAACATTTCTGTAAAGCACTTTGAATCGCTCTAAATTGTTATAAAAATAAATTAAGTCTTGCCTAGGATAATAGATTAAGCAGTAAATTGAGTTTTTTCTTTTGGTTCAGCTTTTCCTTCCCGTGACAGACAGATGCATAGTCCACATCCCTGCAGATGCCTCATTAATTTGCCTGTTCAACTCCTCCCTCCTAAACAACCCTGTCCTCAAAGTCCATGTAATGCTTTGTGTCAACCAGACAGAGCAGAGCCTTTAGGAAGTCCAGGCAGATCTCGTCCATCCCAGGGATTCTGTCACCAAAGAGCTTTTTAACCACCTCTTTAACTTCAGCCCTGGACACCGGAAAGCCCACCCTTTGGTTCCCAGGCTGCTCTCTGTTAAATATGCCTCGTGGGATAGGTTTGCAAACTATTGCTTCCATCGACTTATAACATCCTGTAAAGTCCTCCATCCCTACTGGACAACTTTTTATCATTTAGCTGCAACCAGAGCATCCTGGTATAGAGTGCATGTAGACACCGAGATGCTTAAACATGGTGTTGGTTATTAATGTGTGTGAAGAATGTCACTGCAGTAAGTCTGTAAAATGTTATTCTCTTTTCATATTCTCAGGAAAAGATGGATGAACCATCTTTGGTCTGGTTTCATCAAGAGCTTCTTCCTGACAGCCCCAGTATGGAGTCCTTAGTTAATGCCCACTACAGGACACTGACACGAGTGGGTGTCCTTTAGTTTCATTCACTGAACTTATTTTGTAATGGGCCTTCCGGGTTTTAAGGGTTAACAAACCTTTTATTTCTGTGTGCAGGGACGCAGCAGAGTCTGGTCAGCTCCTCAGTCTCCAGGGTCCAGGCAAAGAAGACTTCCTTCGATCTTAATTAAATGAGGTTTATGTACAAATCTGACTTGCAGAACAACCAAATAGGATGTGTAATTATTCTCTCCACCAAACTGACCCCATCTTATGGTTTGTACATTTAAGGACAAAATGCACCACAGCAAAGCAGCTTCTTAAATGAAAAGTAAATTTTTTTATTATTCCTGAACCACAAAATAGACTTCTTTGGTTGTACAAATTCACTAGTTACAGTCTTGTATGAGCTCTAACCCTTGACTCTAGGACTTCTTGCCCTTTCCCTCCATTCTATTTGAAAGTAAAAGCCCCCAAAGAATGAACACAATAACTTGAAACACAGCATCAATAATGTAGTGAAACCCATCTGATAAAAGATTTGCCTACTGAAAGTAAAAAAAAAAAAAAGGGAATAAAGATAAAACCATTGCAAATGTTTACAAACTGAATTTCAGTCTTAAAACCTATAATTAGAAGAACCTACATTAATTTAACACAAATGCTACGATACTGTGAACTGAATATGATTGGTTCTTCCAGCTCTCCCATTAAACCAATATCCATGCAGAGGGCATCCCAACAACCAAGCCTGTCCAAACTAAACGTTTCAGCAGCCCAGACATTTGTTTTACTCTAGGTCAAGACTGGCTCAGTTTTAAACCTAGAAATCATTTTCCTTTCAGTATTTGTACATTATTCACATATAATTTTCAGTGGTATCAGATTTAAATTAACCCTCGGCAGAAAAATAAACCTGCTACCTTCACAGCACTGTGGCATACCTGGAGATGTGGCAAGGAAATAAACGGATGATTCACATTTATTAAAAAGCAATATTCCTAACAGGGCAGGAAAAGTACCATGAATATGTGATGCTAAAATACCTCCTCCCAAATATTAGTATTTAACTGCTGCGTATCCACCAGCTGTGTGTTGCTGCCTCCAGTGTAGTAATTCTCTCTATAGGGGAATGTAATCTGAATAGAGGCTCTTTTTAACACCTGATGAAACAAGAACCAACAGTCTGATAAGATCAATTACGGTTATAAAGCTGCTGTGCATAATGTGAAGCTGTCTAATGCAGTCCAACAAACTTCTGCTGATTAAAAGAATGTATAAAGTAGATTTAATGATAAAGATATGCAAAATTCCAGTTAAAATCTGACTTATAATTAAGGTCATTTTTGTGGACTGATGATATGCCTCAAGTTATTCTCTTGAATCCAAAAGGATTGGATGCTTTAAAGCATCAACAGAAAGCTTTAAATTGGAGTAAAATAGTAAAAACAATAAATTAAATATAGTCTCAAAAGCTGATCAGTGGCAGTGCAAAACAATGATATGTACTTCTAAAAAAAGCTCTCCACAATTTGTGACTATGAAGGTAGCAAGGTGTTCCCTCTTCAATTAATATTTACACTCCTGTCAGCCCCAGACTCATTTTACAGTCTTATTACTGACAGCATCAAGATATTATTCACAAAGTTAGTATGTCAATGACCCATTTCTTTTCCAGTATGTTTAGAGAGAGGGAAAAAACTACACTTTGATAACCCTCAAGTTAAAATAGATCAAAATCTAGCAGGCAAACCAAAGGCTGAATAAAACAAAATGCAAGTAGCAATCCTAGCTAACCACAGTAGCGCTTTCTTGCCCTTAAATGACCTTTGATCAAACTCTCAACTCACCCAAAGACTGTAAAGGCAAGACTGGCACGCAGAATATAAATGAGTGTCTATGTGTGGCGACTATCAGCTTCATCGTCTTTGCAGTGGTTATATAGGGTAGAGTAAATCTTGCTCCTCCTGTGGATTCCACAGTATATATAAATGTATGTAATCGACTCTTTTCGTATCATCCTGTCAGTGAGGTGTTATGTGGGCACTGCGGTTTCTAGGCTGCGACGGCCCTGCCTCAGTTTGCGTTTGTTGCTGTACAGGGCCATTTCCTCCAGGGCAGAAGTTGCAGGCACCGGAGTGGGAACGCCGACTTCATGGCTTGCAGTGAGCCCTGGAAAACAAAAGCACACTCTGAGTCACTAACACATCGATCACCTGTGGAGAGAAACGATCAAGGCACCCGGACAGAAAACGGCTGTGCAGCCTTTAAGCCTTGAACCTTCAAGAGAAGCCCCACATTGAAAGCAGCAGCTGGAAACAAGCAGGGAAAGTGGTGAGCAGAAAACTGAGGTGCATGATGACCCCATGCTCCTGCAATCTCATCCGGTTCAGTCCTGGAACCGACAGCAAACACTAAAAGTTACCTAAGAAATCCCTTCTTCAGGCATATTTTCACACAGCGTTCTCTGCATGCGCACAGCGTTCCCTGCACGCACACGCAGCATTCACTAACACCAACATGGGGATGGAATCCTTTAGAGCTGCCTGCAGTTTCTACCAACAGCACAGGATATCTTGCACTGTCTGGATCAATTAACATCACTGCTAGCTTTAAATTTAGTGAACATATAGCAAAGCACACTTTATCCTAAAGGTATATTTATCTTTTTTAAGAGGGGCCATGTGAAATACCTTTGAGCTGTCAGAACCTCTCAGAGAAAAGATTCTATGTCATTGTAGTGGGACCACTAACTAAATGAGCATCATACCATGCACGTGAATGCCCAATGTGACCTATGATCAATATTTGTTGGATTACTTATTGTTAAACATGACTTTTAGCTCAGTATCTGGAAAATATGTAAGATACTGAGAATGTTCACAGCTGATATGAGACAAAATATGCAGGCAGCATACAAATATAAATATATAAACAGATGTTTATTCAGTGTAAGAAAGCTGCAAAATATAAGTGATGACAGGAATGCTTGAAATCAGTTGTGAATGTGTGAGGTGCATTCACACCAGCCTTTAGATTTGAACCCCAGTGTTTCTGCTTAGAAAGTCTGCTTCACATGGTGGATACTGAGGAACCATAACGACTAAGATGTAGCTTATTATCTTCATTATGTCTATAGATACAAGGTTTCTTGTGTGTTATGGAAAGAAGCTGTTGTTTACCTAGATATATGTTGACTATTAAATCAGTCTTTTTCAGAGACGACATCCGTGTAGACATCTCTTTTAAAGTTAGTGGAGCCCCACCTGGAAGCCGCACCTCCTGCCTCTCAGTTGTCTTTGCAAGAAAGAGCTTCATGGGCCCGACATCTTGTCAGACATATCTGTCAGACTGCCAGGCTGACAGATATGGGGTTCCACCAGTTGATAGACACATAACATATATTGGTTGACATTTCTGTAGTCGACTGAAGCCACAGTTGAAACATGGCAAAGACAAAACGACAGCTTCTTTCTGAAACACTTTGATGAAAAAGAAACCTTATATCTAACCGCTAAGATCTGATGCAGCTTTATTTTTAGCTGTTATGAAGCAGAAACACAAGTTGCTCTGCATTAAATAAATAACTTCTCCTTTTGTGTTCTCCAATAATTCTTGGCGCTGCCTCTCGCAGGGAGCGAAGCAGTTACTTAATAGGTCCGATTACTTGTAGAAGTGCAGCATAAATGCAATCTTGGTCCAGAAGAACTATCCTGGTGTGAATGCACCCATAGTTTTAGCTGGCCAATCTCTTCAACCTGAAGAAACTCAAGTACTTCACACAACCCCAGCTGTAAAAGACAAAGTATCCCTTTAACACCTGGATCCAAACACCACACGAGTTGCAGGTTAGAGTGTAAATAGACAGACAGAAACCTTCCCAATACATTCACCCCTAAGATTCACTGAGCGACAAACACACACAGGATCCTACCAAATGACGACGCTTATCCCTGGAAGTAACCTGAATTAAAAGGGACAGAACAGGGGACAACGTTTTCACATCTGCTGAGTCATCTCTGCTTTCTTGAAGCCTGTTAAGGAGCAATTTATTGTCAGAATAAAAAAAAAAGCAGCAGCACATACCTGGGTTGCTGGTGCCGTCGTCAATGTATTGCATCTCTTCAGCTGTATCAGGGGACTAAAACAACAAACAAAGAAAAGGTGGTGAGAAACAGAGCAGCAGGGATGTATGAGTGAGCCGTGACCCAGAGGAAGCCTTCACCATGCGAGTAGAAGAGCTGGCGGTGCAGGAGACTGTCGGGCAATGTGCCGGCCATTTTAGGTTTAGCAGGCAGCACTGAAGCTCTCAGTCTGTCAGAACCACAAAAGCCAGAGTACATCTACTAAACTACTTCATACAGAAATCATGGCATATTAAAGGAAAGCTTGCTTTAGTTATCAGTTATAAGGTTTGTTGTGGTACATCCATAGAGAGATAGGAAACAGAAACAGCACATCACCAGTATCAGCAGTATCACCAGCGAATGACAGAAAAAAAGCAGCCGTTTAAGATGTCCACCGGCACAGAGGCTTTTTCATCCCATTTTATTTATCAGGCCTTTAAGATTTTAATAGAATAAGCTGCACAGCTAACTGGGAACCAGTAAATCTAAGAAGTGTTTGTAGTGAACATTAACACAGAATTCCCTCCATGTAATGGTCCTCATGTGAGGGCTGAGCTTAACCCATCCTTATGTTTGACATAAATAAGACTATGCAGGGTAGCGATGACAATTTAATCACCTGCTTTTCTTTATTTTTTTTATTTGTGTGGAAAGTCAACAAAAGTGGGACTAAATGATGCAGCATGTCTGTGATCATTAGTGGGAATATCCAGTTTCCTGATAGATTTAATACATTCCAGCTCAACCACTTTTTTCTTTTTTTTTTATATATAATTAAGTGAATGGACTGGATTATATTCCTTAAATACACTGCAGCTGCATGTAAAGGGATCATTGTTCAATGCTCATATACATGTGATCATTAAATGGAAAGCCAACTAGTTTTTAGCAGGAGTGTCATAATGTAAGCATACGAACACAGCAGTGACAGAACAAAAATGACAGTGAGCTGTGAAACTTTACACAATAACTGACGACGTATACAAGACCCAAACCATACAAAGGTCACTGCAGCTCCTACACAACTCCAGGATTCTCCTGCTTCCCCTCTAATCTCTTCCACTTTACAGGAAACCACAGTAAAACTAAAACACCCCTCGTGCCTCCTAAAAACCAGATTATGTAAGCAAGGCACAATTATCTAATGGAGGACAAGTCTTCTGTATGATATGGGACCCATGCGTTAAAAACAACAAGAGGATGAAAGTGAATGCGAGAGTAAATGAGATGCAGTTTGTGGACAAAGTCGGCCAGAACCAGTTCTGCTTAGTGCAACAAAAGAGACCTTTTCTGCATATAAGCAGCAGGTCGGTCGTCTTTTACATGACTGATTAGTTGAAAAGAAATATAGGTGTGAATGGTTATTGACATGTTTACATTTGTGAGTCATGGTGGGAGGCGGGGAGAGTGAGTTTGTTACAACTTAATTAAATTAATTAATTAAAAATGTTTCTTCATTGAGCATGTTTTAGTTAGTGAGCCACACCACCGACAGTGTAGAACAGAAAGTGCCGATCAATCACTGAGCCGACGCCTCGATTAATAGAAACTAGAGGGGAGAGGCAGCAGGAAAAGCTGGGTGGGAAGGGAGGAGCCTGGGACCGCCGGAGCTCAGCATGCAGCCAATACCTGGATGTCGTATACGGGTTTGGAAGAAGGAATGGCAGCAAACTGTCGGTAGTCAAACTTCTTTGATGACAGGGACTAGAAGGATATCAAACAGGAATGAGCGGAGGGAGAGGTGAAAGGAAAACCAGGACAGAGAAAACAGGATGGTGGAAGGTGAAAACATCAAGAAGAAGATGAGGAAATGGAAAAAGGGAAGCAAAGAAGCTTATGGGTGATATAAACAGCCAGCTGTGGCGAATGATGGAGAGCAATGTTTACTGTAAAGCAAGATGGTGGCTGCTTCAATGACTTTCCCTGCAAGCGTAGAAACCACCTCAGAATGATTTCTCAGAACTCCACTACTCAGATTGCAAAGCCATTGTTACATTTCTTTAAAACATTTCATGATTCAAGCTCTGCAGCTGCATACAAAAGGGACAAACACCATGTAAAAGCTTTTACATCATGAATCCTGAAAAAGGTTCGGCGCTTACCAGCCTGCCTGGCGAAGTTACTCCTCGAGGATTCAGCTCTATCAGAAAAACAAGCGTGCACAAGTGAGTCCAACACCGCTCCATTTTGAGTCTGCTGTGAGTCACTTCACCAAGACCACGTGCAAGGTCCATTTTTAACTGGGTTGTAATTTACCTTCCATGGGAGTGGGAGAAGGTGTTGGCACAGGCGAGGGCGACTCCGTCAGCTGGTCCAGCGTCCCGCGCTTCTTCCCGTCGCGAGACTTGGCAATGACCATTTGAGCTTTCAGTGCGTCTTGCTCCAGAGACTTCATCCTACACAGGATACAGCAGCGGTCAAAACATGCACGGAGAAAACCGCGAGTGAGCCTGAGAGGCGTACACCTCCATGAGCAGGTAGGCTGATTACTACTAATGATGCTGGGTGCTCCTTGTCCTGGTTTGCTTTGATAAACCTTAACTTTATTTCATTGAAAGATTTAAAAAGGAAAAGAGGGGGAGGCATTCCAGGAAAAGGACTTCCTACTGCAGGTAGGTTTACCCTTAATCTCACGTTTAGCTTGCAAACTTGATGTTAGTATAACGGTATAAAAAGAGCAGCAAGGCAGAAATGAAAGCAAGTGCTGCAGGGTGACGGGAAGACGAGACAGAAGAGAAGCCAAAAGAAGCTGAGTACAGAAAAAGCAGGAACGTGCAGAAGCAAAACAGCACCAGAAAGGCAGTCAAGGCACCATCAGTGTGGCTGAGTGCTCTTTGGACCTTTCTGAACTCAGCTTTTAGCAAAATACCCCAACAACAAAGCACCCCAGCACACCCCACGATGCCGTGCATCTGGCCCTGGTGGCTGGGGCCAAGGAGCAGACCTGAGCTGGGAGGCTGCAGAGGAGGAGGTAGAGGAGGAAGTGGGGGGCTGAGGGGCCACAGCAGCACCCTGAGAGGCCTTCAGTCGGGCCTGGTAGAGTCTCTTTGCCAGATCCTGCTCATACTGTCTAACATCCTCCTCAAGGCCATAGGGCCTGTACCCCGTAAAGTCACAGAGACAGGAGGGAAAGGATGAAGAGGAATAAAATGTTCATCGAGATGAAGGAGGGATGTAAAGAAAGGCACACAGAAACAGAGAAAAACCAAAGAATGAAAGGTAAAACACAGATAGAAAAACCAGGTATAATTACTTATACACACACACACACACACCCACACCCACACCGACACACAGACACACACACACTTCTGTTATAAAATGAACAGATGTTAGTTGTTTTTTGTCTCCATAGGTATGAAATAAACTCATTTAATCTCATTTTATTTCATTTTCCAGCCTAAATCAATGAGCAGCTGTTTAATAGAAAGCATAGTAGCTGAGGTTTGCCGGCGTGTTGCTCTAAGCTTTAGATGAAACTTGTTTTTTAAGCTGTACATTGATGTATTTAACAAGAATTTCTTCTATTGTATTTCCTGTTTTTATAACCTCCGGTTTCTTTTCTAACAAATTCACTCTCCTGAATAACACACTAAAAAACACAAAGTGAAGCGTATGATCTCATTTGCCTGGATGTGGAAATTTGACCCATTTTTGGGAATTATGACCATCACCACACATTACATAATGTGTAATATGTAAAAAAAGATGATACCAGTCATACACTAATCCATTTTAATTGAAAACACAAAAAATAAAAGAAATATGTTCAAATTAAACTTTTCTTTCCCCCAAATATTCACTCAATTTGGATTTAACGCCTTTTAAAAGTTGAGATTTGTGGCAAAAAAGGAGAAATGTTTAAAAAAAAAACACCTCATTAAAACACTTCACAGGTGAACGGTGATCAGTGGAAAACTTCATAAATGTACTTAAATGTTTATTTTATATAAATCAACCATTTAATTGAATCATTTTGAACATTCAGGGCATGGTTTTGTTTACCGTGCCGCCCTCCACATGGCCCTCTTCTCTGCTTCCAGAGCTCGTTTCTCTGCAGGGGACAAATCCTTGTCGGGGGCCACGGCCAGCTCGGGGCTCTGCATGCGGAGTCTGTCTTGATGCCTTCGCTCTGCTTTGGCTGTGCGAATGGGAGCCGATGACTCCCCTGGGTAAACTGGGATCAGGCTGATGAGAAACCATCAGAAGTGAGAAATAATGTGATCGACTTTCACACACGTGTCCACGTCCCTTCATTTAATTACCCCGTCATAGAGTTGGGCCTCTGCTCAAGCCTGAAGCTGTCCTCCAGCGAATTCCTTTGAGAGTCTCCCTTTCCATCAACCGATGAAGGCCTAAACACAGAGAAGCGTTGCTATGGAAACGTACTGGGAACCCGCGGTGGTAGATGTTACCATGTTCTCACCCGGAGCTGCCACAGTAGCTGGGCGGTGTGACGTTGTAGCTTGGTGGTGTAGAGCAGTGTTGAGATGGGCTGGATACTGGCTCCACTTTGTACTCCACTCCATCCAACAACACTTTGCCTGTGGCCTTCATCTGCGCTACTTGCTTTGCCAAGTCCTCCTCTTCATCCTCCTCATCTTCATCCATCAGGTATTCCTGCGCCCGCTGCTCAAACTTCCTCGCTGGGGAAAGATTGGACACGTTGATAAAGCCAGACTGGGAAAGGGAAGAGTTGATGGGCAGGTTCTGGAAACAAACCTTCCTCTTCTCTCATTTTCTTCAGGTCATCCTCTCCAACGAGGGAGACTCGCGGTTTGGGTTTTTCTGGCGTTTGCTGCTTCACGTCAATTTCAAAATACTTCTGCCTGTCCCTGAACGAACGCTGCTCTGGGCTGTTCTTCCCAGCAGGAGTTGGACTCTGAAAGGTCAGAAGAGGTTATCGCTGAGAGGCTATTTCTACCAAACGGTTTCAGAACGTCGCGTTGTTGCAAAGCCAGAGAGGACAGAGGCATCAGACCCAAAGGAGAGAACAATAAATCAGAGCCTGGCACCATTTGGCTGATTGTTAACTGGAAGTCCCATAGATGACTAAAGCAGCATAGTTGTGTCCCAGTTTCTGGGAGCAGAGACACCACCACCAGTCAGGCTGAACACCACAGCTACTCTAGGGCTACTCCAGCTGTGGCAGAGGCGGTGGATACCTGCAGGTCCTGGGAAAGCTTCGGGAGGCGAGGCACTGCTGCCAGGTTTAAATACTCTCGGCGGTCAGAAGAGAGAGAAGACCGAGGGGAGACCTTGCCGGTCTGACCCTTACCAGCTTCCTCCTGATCATCTATGTCAAACACCTCGCTGTCCAACTCAGGCTGAAAAGGCCACAAACGTCCCCGTTTACAATACATTCTGAGCATGTCAGCCATTTGGATCATCTATTAGGCAATTATTCTACTCTACTGTCATTTAAACGACCTGTGTGAGATGAGAATTATAAAACACTGTACAGATGTGTTCCAGATGAGCTAAAAAGCAGGTTTTAAATCCCACATCTACAAATATCTCGTCTTTATTTCATCTCCAAGCTCAGCATAAAAAGTAATCAAAAAAGGCCTTTTAAACCCGTTATATTTGGGCCAGTGTCGGCGCTCACCTCTGGAGACGGTTGCTTTGGGTGGAAATGGTTCCTCACACCATAAAGGTCCTGTTGATGAAGCAGGAAATGATTGTTAGTGAAACTCAGACACAGAACAGGCAGGAAGATTAGAGACTCGGATACGAAAATTGATGAAAAATTTGGGACCGAATATCAGTGTACCAGTCACATACGGACAAAGGAACTAGGAACACAAGCAAGACGGGTGATGATGATGATGGAGCACAAAAACCAAGATGAACGCATTCCACATGTCACAGCACGTCATTAAGACTCCATTTACGACAGCCTGCTTCAGTCAGGCGGGGAGCAGGGCGACACCAAACCAGTCAGCACAGCATGCTTGTGTTAAGACCCGGTCGAGGCCGGGCAGCTCGGCCTACCTGCGGCGGCTCCAGCACTGCCAGTGAGCGAGGCACGGCGGCAAACGCCTTGTATGCCTGTTTCACATTCATTGGAAACTCGTCGGGCGAGGTGGGGGAGGGGGCGCGAGGCTGCAGGGAGGACGGGGGAGTGAGGGGGTCATGGAGGGTAGGTCCATGTGGTAAAGAGGGTGAGAAGAGTAGGGGGAGGACAGACAGAGACACGAAGGAGAGGGCAGACAATGAAAAAAACCAGCACAGTTGAGCCGATTTTGGCGAACAGGTGAGCAGCTGGTTTCAGGTGAAAGAGGAGGAAGTATGTCAGAGAAAGACAGACAGTAGGGCTTGGACTGCTCTCTGCATCTTTGTGTAACAATCAGGAAGCTTTGTAGTGAAATCATTGCTTTATTTACCTAACTGCTCCGCACCCGAACGATAAAGGAGCGAGCATTTCAGAAAGCAACAACCTTCATGACTACATTTCAGTGCTCTGGTTGCAGGTTTAAACACAAAGGCAAAGGGAGAGCAAAATTATGCTCCTCCTCATCTATTCATGTACAAGTCTTTGGTGACAAAAATGTTGTGAATGTGAAACAAGTGAAAATGCTGCACGGCTGTTTGTGTTGAACACCGGGTGCAGAATTGTTAGAGACCAGCCCTACGTGGTGGTGAGGGGTCTTACAGAGGTCTGGGAGTTGAAGGGAGAGGGGCCATGCTGAAAGGGGTTGGGACTGTGGCCGTCCGGCGTGGCGGGGGAGGTGGGGGGCCGCACACGTCCAACTGGCTGAATGGCACCAGGTCTGGTCTGAAAAGAAAAGAAAAAAAAACTTTATAATAGAAATGAAAGCAGATGCAGGAATTTAGGCAGAAATTAATATGAAATGAGTTGATGGCTGAAATGGAGCTGGGGATAAATGTTTATTATGATGCTCTCATCCAGAAAACACGTCTGGATGTGGTTTTAAATCTTCTAAATATGTAGTTTTTTATCCAAATAACATCTAAATAATATGTAGTTATTTATCTAAATAACCTCTAAATAATATGTAGTTATTTATCTAAATAACCTCTAAATAATATGTAGTTATTTATCTAAATAACATCTAAATAATATGTAGTTATTTATATAAATAACATCTAAATAATATGTAGTTATTTATCTAAATAACCTCTAAATAATATGTAGTTATTTATCTAAATAACCTCTAAATAATATGTAGTTATTTATCTAAATAACCTCTAAATAATATGTAGTTATTTATCTAAATAACCTCTAAATAA